>JAKWJD010001331.1:0-100000 GCA_027705065.1 Solanum peruvianum | reverse complement strand
CAAACCAGAATAGAATGCATCACAATAAACAATGAAGTTCTACCCTCTACTGGCAAGGTAAGGATAGGTGCAGTAGTCAGTAAGGTCTTGAGTTTCTTAAAGCTTTCCTCACATTCATCCGAACATACAAATAGAACATTCTGCTTGGTCAAGTTTTCCAATTGGGAAGCGATAGAAGAGAATCCCTTGACAAATCGACGGTAATAGCTGGCTAAACCAACAAAGCTCCTTATTCTGACACATTAGTAGGTCTTACTCAATTCTTCACTATCTCAATCTTAGAAGGATCCACCATCACTCCATCCTTATAAACCACGTGCCCCAAGAAGGACCCGAATCTAGCCAATACTCACACTGGAGAATTTGGCATAAAGCCTTTTCTCCCTTAATACTTCCAACACAATCTCAAATGATCCTCATGTTCCTTCTTACTCTTGGAGTATATCAGTATATCATCAATAAATACGATCACAAAGAGATCCAGATATCGCTTAAAAATCCCATTCATCAAGCTCATGAAAGCAGCAGGGGCATTCGTAAGACCAAAAGACATTACTACAAATTCGTAATGCCCATACCCGGTTCGAAAGCAGTCTTTGGCACATACGTTGCCCGTATTTTCAATTGATGATACCGGATCTCAAGTCAATCTTAGAGAAGGCACAAGCACCTTGTAACTGATCGAACAAGTCATCAATCAGAGGAATGGGATACTTGTTCTTAATAGTTACCTTGTTCAACTGCCGGTAGTTTATGCACATCTGAAAACTCCTATCCTTCTTCTTCACAAATAACATCGGAGCACCCAAGGGGATGCACTTGGTCTAATGAAACCTTTACTTAACGACTCTTGAAGTTGGGCCTTTAACTCCCTTAACTATGCTGGAGCCATTCTATAAGGGGGTATGGAAATGGGGCGAGGATATCCAGCTCCAGATCAATGCAAAAGTCGATATCCCTATCCAGTGGCATACCAAGAAGGTCTGCAGGAACACATCCAGAAACTCACGGACTACCGCAAAACCGACTCAATTGAAGGTACTTGGGTAGTATCATCCCTGAGGTGTGCCAAGAATGCTAAACACCCTTTACTAACCATTCTCTTAGCACGAAGAAAGGAGATGATACGAACTGGAGTGGAAGTGTAGTCACCCCCCACACTAACGGATCTGTCCCAGGCTTGGCCAACGTTACAGCTTTAACATTACAATCTATGATTGCAAAATTCGGAGAAAGCCAAGTCATACCCTGAATTACATCGAAATCAACCATCTCTAAAATAACCAAGTCTACATGAGTATTTCTTCCCACAAAAGTCACCAAAAAAGACCTATATACCTTTTCCACTATCACAGACTCACCCACCAGAGTAGAAACACGAATAGGCATGTCAAGCAATTCACAATGTAAATTAAGACCAGTAGCAAATGAGGAAGATACATATGAAATGTGGAGCCAGGATCAAATAATACAGAATCCATGCAATCACAAACCAAGATTACCTCTGATTAACAGCATCAGATGTCTCCGCTTCAGACCGCCCGGAGAAAGCGTAACAATGGGCCCTATCACCTGTCTGCCTGTTTCCCCTACCATGTTGTACTGTAGTGGCTCAAGTTTCTCCGTCACCCGGCCGTTTTGGTGACCACCATTACCTTGACCACCACGTCCTCCTGAATTACGGCCTCTTCCATGACCACCTCTATCTCTGACTATTTGAGGTCTATAATTGTGTTTTGGACAATACCTCTTATTGTGTCCAATCTCCCCACATCCATATCACTCTCTGGATTCAAGCACAGGTCTCTGTGAGAATTACGTAGTCTGGGAAAACCTCCAACCTCAGAGAAATGTTGACCGATCTGAGGTGGACCCCCAACTACAGTCTGTAGTGAAGACGAATGGGTCGGGCTGGATAACCTCCTGAACCCTGCCCTCTAGAGTAAGAACCGTTAAACTCACCTCCCTTACGATACCTTTTTGATGTCGATGCCATGGTGAAGTCATCTGGCTTCACTCCTTCACCTCTATCACGAAGTCTACCACTTCTTGAAAGTATTTGATGTAGCCGCTACCTGTAAGGCTGAAATCCGCAAATTTGACCTCAACCCATTCACAAAACGGCGAATCCGCTCTTGTGTACTGAAACAAAGCTGGTGGGCATACCTGGATAATGCACGAAAATTAGCCTCACACGCAGTCACCGACATCTTGCCTTGCTCTAGGCTCAAGAACTCATCTCTCATCCTATCCCTCAAGGTCCGGGGGATATACTTATCCATAAATAAGCTAGAATGACGCCCAAGTCATAGGTGGTGCCTGTGCGGGTTGACACTCAACATGTGACCGCCACCATATTTTGGCATTTCCCTGAAACTGATAGGTCACAAACTCAACGCTAAATCGTTCCACTATGACCATTTTATGTAGTAACTCATGACAATCAACAAGAAAATCGTAGGCATCCTCAGATTCAGCACCCTTGAAAACAAGAGGTTTCAATTTAAAGAACTTATTGAAAAGTTCATGCTGATCACTTGTCATTATGGGCCATGTAGTCAAACGAGGAAACGTGCCTAATTCCAATGAGGCATCCATGCGGGGAGCCTCAACAGTGGCCTGTCGTACTTTCGGAACCTGAGGTGCTGGTGCAGAAAAACACTGGAGGTGTCTGGCCTTGATCAGATAACCCGCTAAGATAGGCAAGAACCTGATTAATCATCTCTAGGGTAGGTTGGGGTGGTAATTCCTCATTCTGCACTGCTTACTTTCCCCTTCCTCACCCTGTCTCACTACTTCCTCAGTCGGTGGAAGAGTCACCGCCCTAGCACTAGATGGGCCAGGTGCTTGTCCTCTTCCTCTAGAGGACGTCCTCCCGCGACCTCTACCATGGCCTCTCGCCACTACTGCTCTTCGAGCTACAGCCCCAGTGGCTGGCTCAGTTGTATCCTGTCTTGCCGGTGTTGGTGTTGGTGCCGTTGTTGCTCTAGTTCTAACCATCTGTGAAATAGAGTGAAGATGGTCAGATACCAATTTGTATCACCTAGATACCAATTGGATCCAAGTAATAGCAAGAAAGAAAGAAAGAAAGAATGGAATTTTCCTAAAGTCTTATAGCGTCTCAATGAAAAGTAAAGCCTTCCCCTACCGTTCCTTAAGACTCTACTAGACTCGTTCTTGTGTGATGAGACCAACGAACCTAATGCTCTGATACCAAGATTGTCACGACCTAAAACGAGCCGCGAGTGGCACCCACACTTATCCTACTATGTGAGCGAACAAAAAAATCAAACCCCAACATTTCAAACATAATGAACAAAATACAATGCGGAAGACTTAAACTCATTAATGAAAATTAATTAAATAACTTCTAAAATTTCTCAATCATTATCCCCAAAATCTTTGCTTTCTTCTTCGTTCCTCTCTCTCACGATCGTTCTCCCTCTCTTTCTGTCTCTTTTATTCTTTTTCCTTATTCAAACTCTTTTTCTTTTACCTAATTAGCATATAATTAAGTATAAAAGATGATAAAATAACCCACTAATTATTCCAAGGTTACCTCCTTTAACCCTCAAGTTATTGAATTATTAACATTAATCCACTAACTTTATAATAATAAGCATGAATAGTCCAAATGCCCCTTTAAAAACTTTAACAGAAATCTGACCCAGTCTGGGTTACGCAACCTGTAACGGTCCGTCATGGCTGTGACGGTCCGTCCTGCAGGTCCGTCACAAAGTTCAGAGAGTTAATTCTGTGGAAAGACTTGTGATGGTCCGTCGTGCCTGTGACGGTCCGTCCTGCCATTCCGTCACGAAGTTCAGAGAGTCAATTTCAGTACCCAAATTTCAGAATTCTAAGTGTTTTGGAACGAAACCCCCTCGACGGTCCGTCGTGCCCATGACGGTCCGTCGTGGGATCCGTCGACCAATACAGTTTTTCCAGAAATAAAATCTGCTGCTCAAAACGACTAAATAGGTCGTTAATGTAATGTAATGAGCCGTAATTAGGATAATCTAATGAATGGTTCTTAGTGTAGGTGACGGTATGGGAGTTTACCTATGCATTGCACATTTATCTCTAAAGGGAGTTCTAGGAATGTATTCTATATGTGTATGTATATGTATCTTTCTTATATGTAAGACATTATCGTATTGACCTAATTGTAAGATAATATTCATTGTATGAGTCTTGTAATGTCTATTTCATTAAGTCTTACTAAATATGAATGATATTGGTCTTATTTACTATATAATGAGATCTTACTTTGAATAGGTACGATATTTGTATTATTTGGAATATGATGAAGGTCGTACTTATGTATGAAATGTATAATTGTTTTCATGTTAATGTATGTAGTAGATGTTATGCTTAGAGTCTCTTTGTGAGTGTAATAAGTATTTGTGAGGTTATGGTAATTTACATGTACATTGCACTACTAAGCTTTAGATTAAGATAATGAGTAAGGTCTTATGATGTTAATTGAAATGAAGTCTAAGTATGTATAGGTTGACTATTGCCTTACTATGGTTATGATGGAAGTGTTGAATTGTATGTGGTCTTGGAATAAGCCTCCTATGTGGTCTATGAAAAATACTGAGTTAGTTATGAAATATGTGTCTTATGATATACTATGATTCGTGAATGCTTATGTTTGAGTTAATGAAGGTCATGGGAATGTTGACCTTGTGACCTTATGGTAATGATTGAATGTGGGTAGTCTAATTGGACACTATTCATGTATTGCACCAAGTTTTACTAGAGGGTTAAATATGGGTAACAAACTTACAATAGAGATAATATTATGCTATGAATATGATAAATGTCCCTTAAATGAATTATGCGGCTTTATGTGATGTTATGAATAGTGTATATGATATGTTGTACTTATGGTATAAAGGTCTTATTAAATTTTGCAAAAAGGCATTTATCATGGTTTTCTAACAAAATGTCCTCTTTAAATTAATGTTTTTGCATGGTTTCCATACTTTGTCTTGTAATAACACCATAAATCTTCACCTTTTTACAGAAAGTGTAAGCTATCAATGCTTACAGTATATCTCTAAAGTGAACGGCTTGATAGATGATTCCAAAGCTCAAGAAAGGGATCCTTAAGATTCAAGGATTTCCAATGTAATGTTCTTATAAAAGTTTATGTAATTGATTTATTATTATTTTATGTTGTTAAGGGTTGCGTCCCTATTCCATTCTATTGATGTTGAGTCTTACATAGTGTAATGACGATCAAGTACACCCTAGAAGAAATGGTCACTATTAAGTCAAAACAAGGCATACTTTACCCTTTAATGGCCTCGTGCTAGCCTCTTAACTATCGTTCATTACATAAGATATGACAAATAGTGTGGAATTAAAACTTCTCACTACATTAATAATAATAAGAAAATATCTTTTATAAAACACTAAAGAATAGTCTCATTTTCACAAGCCAACGTAATGGCACAACAGAAATATCTTAGGGACACGACCCTTTACATTGAAAGAAAATCCACAATAAGTCTTATACAAGAAATAAGGAAACATAGTCTATGTCCTCGAATATATGAGAACATACAAACCTCGAGAGAGTCGATTCCTAAACTTCCATCTAACATTCTACTTACCTCAAACCTATACATATAGAGTATAGAAGAGTATAGGATTAGTAGACACATTGTACTAAGTATGACATTCTGCAAAACATGCAAATGAGGACATTTTAGTAGAAATAAATTTCATGCTAATTGAGGAAAACCTTTATGAATATAGAAGTAAAATAGCATATAATTCGTCATTAAGCATATAGAATAGAACTTCAATAAATTTAGCATCAAAATGTACATTACAATAAACTAAAGAAAAAAAATTACAGTGAACCCATTTCTTTCCAACTCAGTTAATTCATTTCCTTGATGTTTCCATAACCAAGGTTATCCTAAGGCTCACTAAGGTAAGACATGAAGAACCGCCCATACAATACCTTAAATGCACACCTATGTGATTCTAAATACTACCAATAATAAACTTACTTCGCACAGGTAACATGTGTACATTCTACCCCAAAACTCTAAAGACGCATACTTACATTTAAAGACTTAAAATAAATTCCCTTCTCCAAGAAAATTCTCAAGTTAGATAAAGTGCAATGTTAAAGTAGCATACCATACTACTGCTTCCACCAAGTTCTGATTGAGGATTCCCTTAGATTAAACACACCACATTCATCATTCATAAACTTCATCATTCATAACTCATTTACATTACATAATAACTAATTCATATATTTCATATAAAGACACACCAAGACTCCCATTTGAAGTGCCTACTCGTGCAATCAATAGATAGAGTCCCATACCACCACAATGTCTATGTAGTACAATATTTAGAAGACTTAGTTCATTACATTCTTTTGAATGGGATAGCTTTAACCAACACAAACAATCAGATATAGACATGGAATCCCGATAGTAACCTTTACCAGATGAGGGATTTCCAATTGCCTAGGGTATGGTCATTCTATTAGCCTTTAAATGAAATCTCCCATAGTTATACCTATGTGGGCGCATAGTTAAGGGATAAGGAGATTGCTTCTAAGTAACTCATTCATTACTAACGAGCAGTACTTATCTTAAGAGGTATATTTGATATAACATCTCAACTCACAAGTGTAACAACTCCTTCTTCATATCCTTTCGTTGCTAATCATAACTTCCCCACTGATTCTTAAGCATTCACTGCTAAAGGTCAAGGGATAACTATTTGACACCACATCTAAACTCACGAGGAGTGTGTATCCTCTAACCTATCTCACAAATCTTTTTTGAATAGTGAAGTAGTTACTGAACACTTCATCTCAACTTACGAAGAGTGTTCACACCAAAACTCGCATTTTCAATCCTAGAGTCTTTTAAAAGGAGTGGGAAATGGTCTTGACACTTCATGACTACTTACAATGAGTGTTCAACCTACATCTCCAATTCACATTCATTTATTCAAAGTTTGTGTGTATATGTGAGTACACATTTCAGATAATCACCATTTCAATAATATTTATTTCTAATCAGTCTTACATGTTTATTCGTCACACTTCACACACTAGAATGCTTCACATATACACATAGTCCATTTCGACATAATATATAGAAACAATGCAATTCAAGCTTTATAAAGTCTATCAACATGAACATCAACATTATCACTGAACTTCACATACAATCCTTCATGGTCATACTCACAATACTCATGAAAGCACATATTTATATCTTCCATGTAAACAGCGCCACCAAAGGTGGACCATACCACTTAAAAACTTTTCAATAGAAACTATACAGGATAGAGAAACTTTCACATCATCCAAGCGTTCACCCCCTTTCATCAAGATTTCATCAAAGCAAGATAATATAGCATGTAAAGGAAGTAGCTAACCCTAATTACATCAAATGAAATTCAACTCTAACATTATCTAGCGAAAAGCAATGAACCCACTTCATAAGCCAAAATTTGGTAATAAGCATAAATATGGTTTCATTGGGGTTTCCAAATTAAATCATAAAACAAGACTAAAAATCACCTTATTTTAACCATCAAAATATTTTCATGCAAAGACCCATACATAGAGTCAAACATTATACATGTAATATTTTGGATACCATTTTTTATATCTCTTTGAAGTGACTTCTTGAATGAATGAAAGTTCAAGGATGAAATACCATACCTTAATATTAAGAAAACCAACAGATTTTCTTGAATAAGCTTGAAAATATTTGTCTTCTTCCTTTGTGCTTGAAACATCTTGAACTTGTGGTTTTGAATTGGTGGCGGAATGGGATTTAAAGTGACCTAAAACTGTCAACAAATAATCTCCAAAGTTCCCTAATACCCGTACACTAATTGGGCTCTTTTCCAAAGTCTAATTTAATTTTAAAAAAAGAGACCAAATATGGAATTTGGCTACATGTCGCGGTGTCATCTCCAGATCTTGGTTATGGAATTGATTTTGGGATAGAAGAATTCGTCATTGCCCCACATCACAGTGAAAAGTTTTCCATCATGTGTAAAGTGCGTGATGAGCCCTTGGCTCTATATTTTAACTTCCCAGCAGATTCCTTGGGCAACGTTTGTGTCCTACAAGGAGACCCTTAGGGTGGTCCCCGGGAATCGTACACTAACTTTTTGTTCCTTGGTGTGTCCGTGAAGGTGATATAGTCATACCCACTGGTTTTAGACACCAAAAAAGACCTAAAAAACATTAACAACAAACAAGGACACACTAAAACTCACAAGGCTACTTTTGAACGTCTAGATCGTTCCTTAACATTTGATTTTTAAAACTTACTAAACTATCTTCAAACATTAAAATTGATATTTTAACGCATTTTTAATTGATTAAACACTACCCAATCTCTTACTTAACACAATTAATTATGTGTGTCACTGCATATGGCAAAAGAGATTTGAAGTGTAACTATATATTATGACCTATATTATGTTTTTATGAAGTGATATTTCTATCATATGTTGTGACATTTTTTAAAATTTAATGCTAAATTTTCTATGACTATGCGAGTAATGATGAGTATAGGCTTCATAAGACCTCCGAGAGGTCAAGTACGCCATGTTACATCTAGGGTGTTCTTCCCGATCGTGATACATTTCATCTAATTCTAAGCGTAAAATAATGTTAGTTAGTATATAACTCAAGAAACTTAATTGGGGCCGGTCCACAAAGAGTAGCTATTTTTGACATAAATATGAATGAAAGAAGGTGATCTTTCTAGTTGAATTAATACAGTAATAAAGAGTCTAATAGCTGAATTCAAATATGCAATTACCACTTCAACAATTGCCAACGAAAAATCAGATAACTAGAAAACACATGCGGGATTAACTAACCGATTATCAATATCAACTTAATGGGTGTGCCTCATTCCCAACAATATTTATTCGTCGTATGTAGAATGGTCTATAAGTAGCAATTTTCTCTCAAACAATGATCTTATATCAGTTGAGTTCACTCGAACCTTAACACTATCAAGAAGTCGACCAGTTCATGAACTCCACTCTTATCATCTATAAACAAAGGGTGAATCTCGAGTTTCACTTTCTCAAGAATAAACTAGCATGACCCACTACAAAGGATTCAAAAAACCTACACTGGATGTACGGACAAACACAAAAATAGATATAGGAAATATGAAAGAAAATATAAATTGCCCCTAAGAAATGAGTCCCACGCCAATATCAACAATGATATATATAAATTATAATTTGAAACGTGCAAAAGTTGAAATTGATAAATAACAGTGATTTTTCAATCTATCACGGTTTGATTCCTTTTTAAACCCTTTAGTTCCCGCCCCATCGAAGGTACCCACTTACGGAGTAGATGCATTCTGTCTTACGCTCAATCGTACTCTTGCCCAGCGATGATACTTAACACCAACACTCTAGTAAGTGAAAAGCGAGATGTATATAACACTTTCAAAAAATTTGAAATTTGTCGAATAGTATTGACCAATTGATAATTTTAAAAAAATTCAAATTTTCAACCTGCAAATTAAAAACCTTTATCAAAACTACAAAGCTAAAATCTAAAACATGGGTTTCCTCCAAAGAAGTACCTTAGTTTACATTGTTGCCTGATGAAGACAAACATTCAAGCTAAGTATGAAGTAAAATTTTACTTAGTGAAAAGACGACATCTTTAATTTCCTTTAGAACCTTGCCTATTCCTTCAAATTTGCAGAGAATGCGAGCAAACATATCTTAAGTGTGAGTTTTTTTAAGGACAAACCCTTGGATCATTTGATATGGACGCTTATAGAGAAGTATGTATCGTTCTTTGACGCCATCCCAATCTCTCCAATATATGCAAAGGTCGCGTCTTTCAAAATTTTGGTTTTCAAACTATTATCGCTCTCTCTATTCAAAGATTTATTTCGACCCACTCTTTCATTGTTTTGAAGAAGTTTACTTGTTCATTGTATATGGACTCAAAATGTGTTGTATCTGGATTCACTCCACTAACTACGACCATATTCAAATCCTTATAAAAACGTCCCATGATATGCCTCAACATTATATTGACCAAGTTTTCATCTCGTTCTCTGTTCTTTTCCACTTTTTATTTGTCAAACCTATTTTAAAAAGAGACACATATCTAATTTACTATACCAAGTATGAATGATTTTTGTCATCTCATTTAGAAAGGTAGATGCTACTCTTCCACACCCTTATAAACTGAATTGATTTTCCAATAGAAATATTTTAGCAACACATTGCTCGGTTTTTTATAAGTTTGAAATAGGAGAAGCAACATCTGCAACCTCAACCATGTCTCATGAATCAGTTCACCATCAAATCGCTCAATATTCTTAATATTTTCCCTCAACTTCACCATCTTCGAGGGAGGGAAAATCATACATAATAAAACAATGAGATCCTCACACAAATTGATTTGTTCCCTTGGTAAATCACCCCACCACTTTGTTGCCTTCCCCATAAGATAATAGGGAAAAAATTAAGTCTAACACTACTGAGTGATGTTATTGAAAGAAAATTTTCCCACCAATCCACAAAGTTGCCGATATGGTCATGAGGGTCCTTAGGAGCAAGAAATCCAAAGAGACTCCCTTTATTTGCATCGAATGGAACATAGTGCTGGTAACATGAAACGTCACATTGCCCACAAACGGAGCAAATACAAAAGCACCTAAACTTCTAAACTCATGTTTAGTGACATCGTGGAAATTATAGATGTAATCATTGTTCCCACTTCAGATGGCATCACATTCATTATCACTTAAATCTTCACCTTCTTCAGAGAAGCATAAACGTAATACAAAAATTTTTATTAAACAACAACAAAATCAGTTCATAACAAAACTTAATAAATGAGATCTAAACACCACTAATCGGCAGCATCACTATTTTGTGATAATGCTCAACTAAAAAACATGTGATGCTATGTGTAGGGGGTAACTAATCGGTATATACCTAACTAAGTGTTTGGGTCGATCCCACATCGAGTGAAATGGTAAAAAACTTTACTACGTGGTAAAATTTTATTCTAACCATTTGAGGATGTAGTCATTTTTGCAACAAATAAGGAAAATATGGAGGCTTTGACAATTAATGTCGAATGAAGGGATTTGGTTAACAAGTAACAACTATATATAACCCATAATAAAAAAGTAGATAGGGTTTCTTTGGACGGTGATGAATAACATGCCAACTTTTCTAAATGTGTGATCAACATTTGCTAAAAGTTGTTGAACCTCTATTGGTAGATTATCTGTTCAATAGTGATTTATCAATTCACTATCTTGAATCAAGTGTGTTTTTACAAACTTTATTAACTAAAACACATCTTAACAGCTTGTCACGGCCTAAGAGTATACCCTAGAAGAAATGAAACTTCTCAAATAGTGTCAGGACATACTTTACCTCTGGGAGGTATTGTAAAAGATAATTGACATCATCCATCGCATGGAAAGTAGTGCAGAATTAAAACTTTTCAAAAGAAATAGTAATAGTTCAAAATATCTTTCATACCACATCATAGGAAAGACTAAGTATCAAAGTCTCAATCTTAGACACACGAATATCTTGGGACACGAAAAATACATCAAAATATAGAAATATCTACGTCTATTACAATGTCTTTAACAAAGAAAAGTAAACATAGTGATGTCTTTTAATCTATTGAGGACATACCCTAACTTATATTGAATGAAAGCTAATATACAAGCTTCACTTCCGACACTCCTCTCAAATTCCACCTTCACCATTAGAGATAAGATAAAATATATGGTATTATTACATTAGAATGCACTAAGTATGGTGACATACAATAAAATCATGCGAAAAAGACATTTGGATAAAATATGCTCTTTTTATATAAAACATCATAAGACACGTCTAAGAGTTACATAAAAGGCAACATAAGCACATATATTCACATTCAACAATATAGCATCAAGAACACTTCAAATCACATAAACAAGAGACCCTCCTACAAAAGGTTACTCTAAGGCTCACTTGTCTGAGTTATCACTCGACCACCCATACAACCCACTCACACACATGTCACACCCCGAGAGTACAATCTACAGATAGGGTGTTACGGATTTCAAAATGGCGTAATTGACCTGTTGGAGGTCTTGTACAAGCCCTTTGGAATTATTCATTGCATACATGTATGAAAAGTAGTGTGGAATTTAAACTTTTCACAACAATAATGTCTCAAAAAATCTTTCATATAAACCAATAGAAAATACTAAGTCTCAACATACGGCAATGTTAGATTCCAGAATACTTGAGACATGTCCCATAAAATTGAAACATAGAAACTCAGTCTATTACAATATTGTTTCCTAAGAAAAATCTAAAGATCTTTATATCCTCAATTAAGTGAGGACATCCCCACCTTTGCTTGAAAAAGTCCTAGTTTCCAAGCTTTGGTTCAAGATACCTCTCACTTGGTAGCCACACCTTTAGAAATAGACAAAATTTATGGAATTTATATATTGGGTGAACTAAGTATTGCCTAATGAAAAATATCACGAGAAACAGACATTTGTACAAAAATATGCTCTTGACAGTAAACCTTCATCTCATAATATAGAAAAGTATATATCATACCAACTTCACATATAAGTCACATATCAGAATTTAACATAAAAACAAATCAAATCACATAAACATGAGACCCTCCTAGCAAAGGTGATTCTAAGGCACACTTGAGTGAGAAATGAAGCGACCCCCATATTATACCTTTGCACACTCAAAGATATCAAGATTATTCCCATTGCAATATTACTCAACCTTTCTACACAGGATTACTCTAAGACTCCCTAAGTAAAACAAAAAGAGAACACCCATGCACCCTCTCGAAGCCTATCTAAGCAATCTTCAAAGCCACTTTAGATATCTGTTTTTTCATTTACATACCTTACTTAAGTCATTATAATTTAATATCATTTAAGTGACAATCAACATGTAAGGCATTCACATAGTTGTGTTGGATAAGGACCGGGGACTCACTTATTAACATCTTCAATCCTAATCGCGCAATGTTTAGATAGTGTCCCATTACTCTACCTAAACTTCATAAAACTCATCCACTAGAATGTATAAAACATGATGAGAATAGGCAGTAAAAGACATAGAAAATGGTAGCTCAACATGGAATTCGGTGTCAACCCCACTCCGATAAAAGGTGTTCCCATTGCATTTCTACAACCTTTCTACACCAGAATTACTCTAAGACTCACCTAAGTAAAACAAAAAGAGAACACACATACACCCTCCCGAAGCCTATCTAAGCAATCTTCAAAGCCACTTTAGATATCTGTTTTTTCATTTACATACCTTACTTAAGTCATTATAATTTAATATCATTTAAGTGACAATCAACATGTAAGGGCATTCACATAGTTGTGTTGGATAAGGACCGGGGACTCACTTATTAACATCTTCAAATCCTAATCGCGCAATTTTTAGATAGTGTCCCATTACTCTACCTAAACTTCATAAAACTCATCCACTAGAATGTATAAAACATGATGAGAATAGGCAGTAAAAGACATAGAAAATGGTAGCTCAACATGGAATCCGGTGTCAACCCCACTCCGATAAAAGGTGTTCTACTTGCCAATGGTAGAACGAGGACACAACCTATGTAGGCACATTATTAAGGAATATGAAGGTTTTATTTGTACTTATCCTTCCCATGCAACTAGAGATACTCCACAACATACTCACTACCATATCTTGATCATAACCAATCACATTATACCTAAAGGAGGTCCCCTAGGGTTTCTTGAAAATGGTAAATAGGATAGCTTAATGAATTCCTTAGTAATATTTCTCGCCATTCCAGCCAATGAACCTTAAGTCCACCATTCACATGATTAGGATAAAATTACGACTTTTAACTTCAAGGATATCATAACCTTCCTTCTTGAAGGTTTCACATAAATAACCTTTTTTTATTGTCAAGATCATGTTCCATTCATACATATATGTTCATGAAAAAGGTTATTCTAACCTGCTAAGTCAAGTATTCATATTCATGTACTTCATGTATCAAGTAAAATACACAAGTCTACCTAAACAAGACACACTTCATTATCATCTTAACACATAAACAATATCTTTCATGTATCATGTAGGGTCAACTAACTATAATTGCAATTAACCCTACAAACTTCAATAAAATCATATATCTAACCCATCATATGTCTCATATAAATCATCAAGAAGCATCATGCTTCAATATAAAGTAATACACATAAGAACTTCACAATAGCCTACTAGAGACACATATCATCAACTTGGTGAGTTGATGCTCAGACCTCACATACACACATAAGTCATCAAGAAATTCACAATACTCAAAAATTAAGTTATAACATTATAATACCACACTTCAGAAATAACCCCGATGAGAACACATTGTTTCACAATTCATAAAGTAATGTCGTCAAGGACACATAATTCACAAGTGTAGCACATAAGCAACGCCATCGTAACTGGAGCATACAAATAAACATCATAGTTTAATAGTTATACAATATATAAATATAGATTTAGGGAAGCATACCACAAATCCAATTTCATAACTTTAATCCATTGACAAATCATCCAACACAATCCCTAAACGCCTTACCAATGTTCATTATTACTAATTGAATCCAATAATTATAAAACACAATGACGCAAAGTATTTCAGTATGAATTTATAAATTTAGGAAAGCCTACATATGAATATAATATATTCTTCCATAATTCAATATCCCAAACAAAAGTACACAACAATTCATTAATATAGACACATTATCATTTCACCCATAATACAGTCAAAACATGAACTTCATTATTTGCATGGATTCATAGAGTGTTTAGATTATAACAATAAAAATAACATCAATTCAATCATAATATAAGATTCAAAACGTTTTATGCTAGAACCCATAGCTAAATTACAAGGTAGAAGTTCATCTTTGAAAAAGCTTAGGAAAACAATTTTGAAGATTGGCTCCTTGAAGAAAATACATTCAAGAAGACAACACCATAGATGATTATAGGCAACGAAATTTTAGAAGAATTGATAGATAAAACATCCTTCAATCTCTAATCTATCTTCAAGCTTCAATAGTGTTCTAGTGAGTACTTTAGAGGTCTTGGGGTTTTTATTCTTGAATAATGACTTTAATCGGATTGTAGAATTAAAAATCTACTTAAACTAACTACTATAACCTTAATAAACATTCCAAATAATTTTTTGAAGTTTAGGTAAAAACGCCAAAGTTCCCTTGGAATGGCGAGACACAAGAAAAAAATGCAGGTGCCGTCGACAGTTGCCTATTGACGTCAAATACCCCATACATAGGACCGTCCCGTTGGTCCATGGTTTGGGTCAGATACTACTAAATGATAGAATAAGATCCCAAGACTAAGTGTATACCTAAGAAACAAACCTACGGGGCGTCAACGAGACGACATGGGCGTCGATTGCATTCCGTAGGTGAGGCTAGGTTTGACAGCTTTTGGCTCTCAGGGTGGGTCATTCTCAAGGACCCTTGGTTGGTCCTTAGGATGTTTTTCCTGGATATTTCCAACCCAAATATAGTTATACACATTTTAAGGACCTCTCACATCAATTTCATTTACAAGGAACACGTAAAACCTAACGAAACACACTAAGTCAAATAAGTACGATTCATGGAAAAAACCTTTCGAACGTCATGGACGTTCTTGAACGTTTGACTCCAAATGTCACAAAACATTAGACATTGCCTCTTAAACTCATTATAACTCATTTTAGGACTTTAAAACCTTATAGCACAAGTATTAGGCTATAGTTTCACTTAAGTAATTTTAGAGTTATTAAAAAACACACCCAAGTTATCCTAATGTCTAGCTAAGAGAAGATTATTCCATTTTCATCAATTAAACTCCCTACCAATAATTACTCTAAGACTCACCAAAATGAGAATTTTACATTCATTTGACTAAAGTCATCTATGTTCCTTAAGACATTTACGATACATTCAACAATCAATGACTTTCACATAATTGTCTTGGAGAATACATAGGGAAACTAAACACTAGAATTTTCAAAGTCTACTCATGCCATGTCTAGATAGTGTGGCATTCCACTACCTAAAATTTGTAGAACTTATCCAATACAAGAATGTATACCACATTATGAAAATAGGCAATAACTAACATATGTCATACTAGCTCGACATAGAATATGGAGTCAAACCTAATCCGATGGAGGTTGTCCCACTTGCCAAGTCTACAGCTAGGACACATTCCACATGGTTAATAAATATAAAGAGTTTCTTTGTACTCTAGTCTCATCATAAGAAGAGTCACTCCCCAATCATACTCTCTTGGTTAGTGCCTTTGTTCTCATAGAGTAATTCAATCTAAGGGAATATGAAGAGGTACCATATATAGGTTACAATCAAATTATAATACAACTTACCAAAGGGGGTCTACTAGGGCTTCCACACAATGGTAAATAGGATATGTTCATGATTTTGTAAGAATTATTTCATTCACACAAAAAGCGTAGAGATTGGAGGAGCATTTGCTGTGGAATCAAGTCTTCTCAAGGGTCCAGCTGCTTGAAAGGAGATGCATGTTAACCCAATAGGTAAACAATGGAGAAGTGAGGAAAAACTTTTGTATAGATGGACCAAGCCATCACATTACCAGCTCAGGTTGTGACAGCTAAGGCGTAGCAACAAGGTGTATCAAGGTGGAACTGACCTGCCAGCACCATGAATCACCTATTAGGGGACTTCACGAGGGTGAATCATCCCATTTACACTTGATCCATGATTTGTGAGGATCTTGAGAAGGAGTGTAGGTCATCTATGCTAAATAATAGCATTGACCTTTCAAGGATTATGGTTTATGTCCAGCAAGTGTAGGAAAGGCAAAAGAGGAAGCAATCAAGGGCAGGGAACAAGTCAAGTCAGGCGGCGAAGAATTTTTCAAGGAATAGTAGTACTGAAATCAGGGGTAAGCCCATATTTAAGAGTGGACTCTCCCACTAAGGGGAGTCAAGGGGTCTCTATGATAGGGGTTCTGAGGCCTATAGTTAAGAGAAACAGTGAAGTACATACACCTCTAGTGATGTCTCTGGTGCGTAGCCTAAATTAGTATTTCATGTTTATGGTTTAATGCAGTAGTATGAAGTTAATATGTTGGAGTGATCATGTTGGTTGCTTATTAAGTGACTTATGTGTTTATGTATGTTAAATGCTTTGATTAGACTAGTTTAGGAAGAAGTTCCTTAGTCTATTAATACTCAACTTCTAGTAGGTTTAAGGAATGTGCACCAACTTACTAATATGGAAAGCAGATATTCACCAATAAAATGCATTGAATAGGATAGGTAGGTATTTTCTCCATTAGTGTTATGCTACCATAGACTATCAAACCAAGGTAGTGAGAAATCAGTTGCCAAATGAGATAGGGTATAAAAGGGCAAGTCTTGGATTC
Source organism: Solanum peruvianum (assembly GCA_027705065.1). NCBI lineage: Eukaryota > Viridiplantae > Streptophyta > Magnoliopsida > Solanales > Solanaceae > Solanum > Solanum peruvianum. The sequence continues at coordinate 82,480 of JAKWJD010001331.1, read as the reverse complement.
ATCCTACAAAGCCATATAATTTCAAATCATAAGCCACACAAGATGTTATCTAAGGGGTTAGATATAGTCCTCGTAAGGCTGGTTTTGTTTATGAAACTCTATGTTTAAGTGCATTACTCGACTTGGTGTTCTAAGTCCAAAAAATTGTATGCGCAATAACTGTATAGTGAGATAAAATGATCCATGTTTGGGATATTCATGTTGCTATTTTGTATCGCGTACACATGATTATTTGTTGCATGGTATGAGGTACATCAAGTTAAGTTCGATGTGTCACGACCCAAAACCGAGCCGCGACTGGCACCCACACTTACCCTCCTATGTGAGCGAACCAACCAATCTAACCTTAACATTTCAATATAATATCGACAGAAGTAATGCGGAAGAGTTAAACTCATTAATAAAAACCAATTTCATAACTTCTAAAATTCAACATCTATTATTCCCCAAAATCTGGAAGTCATCATCACAAGAAACATCTATAATCAATACTAAACTAAGAGTATTCTAAAAGCTAAAACAATAAAAGCTAGTCCATGCCGGAAACTTCAAGGCATCAAGACATGAGGAAGAAGATCCAGTCCAAGCTAGAAGCATTAGCTCAACCTGAAGATCCGTGTGACGAAGATGGCTAGAATTGCGGTTGAGTTGAAGACATTTGCTGCACTCCAAAATAACAAGGAAGAAAAATAAAAGTAGGGGTCAGTACAAAACACGGGTACTGAGTAGATATCATCGGCCAACTCAAAATAGAAAACAGTAACTCAAATGAAAACAGTATATACCAAGTAATATCATAAAACAACTATGATACTCAACTGTAGCAACAACAAGTACTATATCATTAACAATTACCGTCAAGTTCACACATGAGGACTCAAGCCTCAATACCATACTCATTTGGGAATTAGTTCATTAGATTGAGTATATTAGCATCTTTCAAGATTCATTATCCATATTCCTCTTGTGTCGGTACGTGACACTCCGCTCCCTCATAATCTCTATTCCTCTTGTCGGTACGTGACACTCCGATCCCCTACTATGTGTCGGAACGTGACACTCCGATCCCCTATTTCTACGTGTCGTTCGTGACACCCGATCCCTAAATCTACGTGTCGGTTCGTGACACCCGTCCCCTAAATCTACGTGTCGGTTCGTGACACCCGATCCCTAAATCTACGTGTCGGTTCGTGACACCCGATCCCCTAATATAGTGTCGGTTTGTGACACCCGATCCCCTACTACTACGTGTCGGTTCGTGACACCCGATCCCTTTATTCTAGTGTCGGAACTTGACACTCCGATCCTTAGTTCATGTGTCGGAACGTGACACTCCGATCCATAATCTCATTAAGTTCGTTCATCAAGCCTCCTCTTATACCAAGGCATTATCAATCTCATTACTTTAGTTTACCAAGCCTTCTCTCATTCCAAGGCATTATCATAACAAAGAGATTAGGGTTTTGCAAGATTTGGGATTCAATAACTTCATCATGCTTATATATCACAATTATATAATCACATTCATGCAAGCATACAATTAAGCACATAGCAGGGTTTACAATACTATCAATACATATCATTCGCTATTAAGAGTTACTAACTATCGTAAAAAACATAACCTACCTCCACCGAAGAATTGAAATCAGCAAGCTAATCCCAAAGCTGTGTTTTTTCCTCTCTCTCGATCGATCGTTCTTCCTCTCTCTTGTTCTTTCTATTTTCTTATTCAAACCTCTTTCTTTTACCCTAATTAGCATGTAATTAAGAATAAAAGATGGCAATAATAACCCACTAATTAACTTAAGGTTACCTCTTTTAACCCCCAAGTAATAGACTATTAACCTTAACCCTCTAACTTTATAATTAAAGTAGGAATAGTCCAAACGTCCCTTAAATCACTTAAAGAAATCCGACCCAGACTGGGATTACGCAGCCTGTGACGGCCTCTCGTGCTGCGACGGTCCGTCCTGCAGGTCGTCGCAAAGTTCAGAGACTCAATTTCCACCAAAGAGTCTGTGACGGTCCGTCACGCCTGTGACGGTCCGTCCTGCCATTCCGTTACGAAGTTCAGAGAGTCGATTTCAGTACCCAATTTCAGAATTTCTAAGTGTTTTGAAACGAGACCCTGCGACGGTCCGTCGTGACCATGACGGTCCGTCGTGGGGTCCGTCGTCTCAGCCAGTTTTCCAGAAATAAAATCTGCTGCTCAAAACGACTAAACAGGTCGTTACAATAGATACCAATTTACCCATCGTTCGTCCTCGAACGATCACAAGAAGAAAAACAAGGGCGAGAAGGAGTACCTGAATCTTTAAACAGGTGTGGGTATCTTTCTTGCATATCTGCCTCCTTCTCCCAAGTGGCTTCTTCAACCGGTCGATTCTTCCATTGCACCTTGATGGATGCAATCTCCCTTGACCTCAACTTGCGAACTTCTCTATCTAAAATAGCAACAGGCTCCTCCTCATAAGACAAATTTTATCAAGCAGAACTGAATCCCAACGGATAATGTAGTTTCCATCCCCATGGTATCTTTTCAACATAGACACATGGAATACCGGTGCACTCCGGACAGCCCTGGGGCAAGGCTAACTCATAAGCCACCTCTCCTACTCGCTTAAGTACTTCAAATTGTCCAATGTACCTTGGCTAGTTTACCTCTTTTACCAAACCGCATCACCCCTTTCATGGGCGAAACCTTCACAAGACTTGTTCACCCTCCACCATGAACTCTAAGTCTCTAACCTTTCGATCTGCATATTCTTTTTGCCTACTTTGCGCCGCTAAAAGCTTTTCTTGAATATTTCACTTCTCTAAAGAATCCCTCAAAAGGTCCGTACCCAAGGTCTAACCTCAATGCATCAAACCAACCAATGGGAGACCTACATCTCCTACCATACAATGCTTCAAATGGGGCCATGTCAATACTTGAGTGATAACTATTATTGTATGAAAACTCCGCTAAGGGTAAGAAGTTATCCCAATGACCACCAAATTCTATCACACATGCACGAAGCATGTCCTCCAACACTTGAATCGTTCGCTCAGACTGACCATCGGTCTGAGGATGGAACGCAGTACTAAGGTCCAACCTAGTACCCAATTCCGCATGCAATGTTTTCCAAAACTTAGAAGTAAACTGCGTACCTCTATCTGATATGATGGAGAGTGGAACCCCATGCAATCGAACAATCTCTGAGATGAAGTTTGGCTAACTTCTCTGCATTGTAAGTCACCTTGACCGGAATGAAATGAGCAGACTTAGTTAACCTATCAACAATCACCCAAATAGAGTCATACTTACCCATTGTCTTTGGAAGACCAACCACGAAATCCATTGCAATTCTCTCCCACTTCCATTCAGGAATGGGCATTCTCTGAAGTGTTCCTCCGGGCCTCTGGTGTTCATACTTTACTTGTTGACAGTTTGGACATTTGGCAATAAAATCAACAATATCACGCTTCATTCTACTCCACAAAAGTGTTGCTTTAGGTCACGGTACATCTTGGTTGCACCCGGATGTATAGAATACCTTGAACTATGAGCCTCTGTCAGAATAGTGTTGATCAAATCATCGACGCGGGGTATACATACCCTTCCCTTAATCCTCAAAAACCTTCCTCATCGATTGTTGCTTCTTTAGCCTCTCTTGCAACACTTTATCTCGGATCCGGATCAATTTCTCATCATTAAACTGTTTCCCTTAATCTTGTCAAGGAAGGAAGATCTTGCCTCCACACAAGCTAACAATCCTCCCTTCTCATTTACTTCTAACCTCATAAGGTCATTAGCCAGAATCTGAACTTCTCTAGCCAATGGGCGTCTAGAGGCTTGCAAGTGAGATAGACTTCCCATGCTTCCCGCCTTTCTACTTAAAGCATCCGCCACAACATTCGCCTTTCCCGGATGATACAAAATAGTGATATCGTAGTCCTTCAGTAGTTCCATCCATCTCTTCTGTCTCAAGTTCAAATCTTTCTGAGTAAAGACATACTGTAGGCTACGATGATCCGTATAGACCTCACACTTAACCCCATATAGATAGTGCCTCCATTGCTTTAATGCGAACACTACCGCGGCCAATTCCAAATCATGGGTCGGATAGTTTCGTTCATGCACCTTTAATTGCCTTGAAGCATAAGCAATTACACTCTTCTCTTGCATTAGCACTGCACCCAAACCAGAATAGGATGCATCACAATAAACAATGAAGTTCTTACCCTTACTGGCAAGGTAAGGATGGTGCGGTAGTCAACAAAGTCTTGAGCTTCTGAAAGCTTTCTCGCACTCATCCGACCATACAAATGGAACATTCTGCTTAGTCAAGTTCGTCAATTGGGAAGCAATCGAAGAGAATCCTTGACAAATCGACGGTAGTAGCTAGCTAAACCAACAAAGCTCCTTATTTCTGACACATTAGTGGTCTTACCCAATTCTTCACTGTCTCAATCTTAGAAGGATCCACCATCACTCCATCCTTAGAAACTACATGCCCAAGAAGGACACTGCATCTAGCCAAAACTCACACTTAGAGAACTTGGCATAAAGCTTTTTCTCCCTCAACATTTCCAATACAATTCTCAAATGCTCCTCATGTTCCTTCTTACTTTTAGAGTATATCAGTATATCATCATAAATACGATCACAAAGAGATCCAGATATGGCTTAAAAATCCCGTTCATCAAGCTCATGAACGCAGCAGGGGCATTCGTAAGACCAAAAACATCACTACAAATTCGTAATGCCCATACCTGGTTCGAAAAGCAGTCTTTGGCACATCCGTTGCCCGTATTTTCAATTGATGATAACCGGATCTCAAGTCAATCTTAGAGAAGACACAAGCACCTTGTAACTGATCGAACAAGTCATCAATGCGAGGAAGAGGATACTTGTTCTTAATAGTTACCTTGTTCAACTGCCGGTAGTCTATGCACATCCGAAAACTCCCATCCTTCTTCTTCACAAACAAAACCGGAGCACCCCAAGGAGATGCACTTGGTCTAATGAAGCCTTTGCCCAACAACTCTTGAAGTTGGGCCTTTACTTCTCTAACTCGCGGGGAGCCATTCTATAAGGGGGTATAGAAATGGGGGCGAGTACCCGGTTCAAGATCAATACAGAAGTCAATATCCCTATCCGGTGGGCATACCAGGAAGATCTGCAGGGAACACATCCAAAAACTCACGGACTACCGAAACCGACTCAATCGAAGGTACTTGGGTAGTGTCATCCCTGAGATGTGCCAAGAAAGCTAAACAACCCTTTACTAACCATTTCTTAGCACGAAGAAAGGAGATGATACGCACCGGATTGGAAGTGTAGTCACCCTCCCACACTAACGGATCTGTCCCAGGCTTGGCTAACGTCACAGTTTTAGCATTACAATCCAAGATCGCAAAATTCGGAGAAAGCCAAGTCATACCCAGAATTACATCAAAGTCAACCATTTCTAAGATAACCAAATCTACATAAGTGTTGCTCCCCAAAAATCACCAAACAAGACCTATATACCCTTTCAACTACCACAGACTCACCCACCAGTAGTAGACACGAATAGGCATGTCAAGTAATTCACAATGTAAATTTAGACCATTAGCAAATGAGGAAGATACATAAGAAAATGTGGATCCGGGATCAAACATACAGAAGCCATGCAATCACAAACCAAAAGATTACCTGTGATGACAGCATCCGATGCCTCCGCTTCAGACCGCCCAGGGAAGCGTAACAATGGGCCCTATTGTTTGTTTGTCCGTTGCCCCTACCATGTTTGTGATGTAGTGGCTCCAGTTTGCCCATCACCTCGGCCGTTTTGGTGACCACCATTACCTCGACCACTGCGTCCTCTAGAATAACGGCCTCTACCATAACCACCTCTACCTCTAACCATTGGAGGTCTGTAACTCTGTTTTGGACAATACTCCTAAGTGTCCAGTCTCCCCACATCCATAACACTCTCTAGAGTCAAGCATAGGTCTCTCAGAGAAGTGTTGGCCGGTCTGAGGTGGTCCCCAACTACAGTTTGTAGTGAAGACTGAATTGGTCGGACTGAGTAACCTCCGGAACCCTGTCCTCTAGAATAAGAACCATTAAACTCACCTCCCTTTCGAAACCTTTTTGATGTCGATGCCATAGTGAAGTCATCTGCTTCACTCCTTCCCCCTCTATTACGAAGTCTACCACTTTGAAAGGATTTCGCGTAGCCGCTACCTGTAAGGCTGAAATCCGCAACTCTGACCTCAAACCCTTCACAAAAACGGCGAATCCGCTCTTGTGGACTGAAACAAAGTTGGGTAGTGCACGAAACTTAGCCTCATATGCAGTAACCGACATCCTACCTTGCTCTAGCTTAAGAATTCAACTATTTTCCTATCCCTCAAAGTACGTGGGATATACTTCTCCATAAACAAGCTAGAGAATGATGCCCAAGTCATAGGTGTTGCCTCTGTCGATTGACACTCAACATGTGATCGCCACAACATTTTGGCGTTCCCTTGAAACTGATAAGTCACAAACTCAACACCAAACCGTTCTACTATACCCATCTTGTGTAGTAGCTCATGACAATCAACCAGAAAATCGTAGGCATCCTCAGATTCAGCACCTTTGAAGACTGGAGGTTTCAATTTTAAGAACTTACTGAAAAGTTCATGCTGATCATTTGTCATTATGGGCCCCGTAGTTAGACGAGGAAACGTGCCTATATCCAATGAGGCATCCATGCGGGGAGCCCTAGCAGCGGCATGTCGTACCTCTGAAACCGGAGGTGTTGGTGCAGAAAACACTGGGGGTGCCTGAACCTGATCAGATAACCCACTAAGATAAGCAAGAACATGATTGATCATCTCTAGGGTAGGTTGGGGTGGCAATTCCTCATTTTGCACTTGTTCATTCTCCCCTTCCTCACCCTCTCTTACTACTTCCTCAGTCGGTGGAGGAGTCACCGCCCTAGTACCAGATGGGCTAGGTGATTGTCCTCTTCCTCTAGAGAACGTCCTCCCACGACCTCTTCCACGGCCTCTTGCCGCTACTCCTCTTCGAGCTACAGCCCCAGTGGTTGGCTAAGATGCATCTTGCCTTGCCGGTGTTGGTGTTGGCGCAGTCGTTGCTCTAGTTCTAACCATCTGCGAAATAGAGTGAAGATGGTCAGATACCAATTTGTATCACCTAGATACCAATTGGATTTCAAGTGTAGCACGAAATAAAGAAAGAAAGAATGGAATTTTCCTAAAGTCTTATAGCCTCTCAAAGAAAGTAAAGGCGTCCCCCTACCGTTCCTTAAGACACTACTAGACTCGTTCTTGTGTGATGAGACCAACAACCTAATGCTCTGATACCAAGTTTGTCACGACCCAAAACCGAGCCGCGACTGGCACCCACATTTATCCTCCTATGTGAGCGAACCAACCAATCTAACCATTAACATTTCAATATAATATCGACAGAAAGTAATGCGGAAGACTTAAACTCATTAATAAAAACCAATTTCATAACTTCTAAAATTCAACATCTATTATTCCCCAAAATCTGGAAGTCATCATCACAAGAACATCTATAATCAAATGACTAAACTAAGAGTATTCTAAAAGCTAAAACGAGTAAAAGCTAGTCCATGCCGGAATCTTCAAGGCATCAAGACATGAGGAAGAAGATCCGGTCCAAGCTAGAAGCATTAGCTCACCCTGAAGATCCGGTGTGACGAAGACTGGCTAGAATTGCGGTTGAGTTAAAGACGACGGCACATTTGCTGCACTCCACAGATAACAAAGAAGAAAACATCAAAGTAGGGGTCAGTACAAAACACGGGTACTGAGTAGATATCATCGGCCGACTAAAAATAGAAAACAGTATATACCAAGTAATATCATAAAATCAACTATGATACTCAACATGTAGCAACAACAAGTACTATATCATTAACAATTACCGTCAAGTTCACACATGAGGATTCAAGCCTCAATACCATACTCATATGGGAATTAGATTCATTAGATTGAGTATATTAGCATCTTTGAGATTCATTATCCATATTACTCTTGTGTCGGTACGTGACACTCCGCTCCCTCATTAATTTCCTCTTGTGTCGGTACGTGACACTCCGATCCCCTACTACTATGTGTCGGAACGTGACACTGCGATCCCCTAATTCTACATGTCGGTTCGTGACACCCGATCCCCTAAATCTACGTGTCGGTTCGTGACACCCAATCCCCTAAATCTACGTGTCGGTTCGTGACACCCGATCCCCTAAATCTACGTGTCAATTTATGACACCCGATCCCCTAAATCTACGTGTCGGTTCGTGACACCCGGTCCCCCTAATACTACGTGTCGGTTCGTGACACCCGATCCCTTAATTGTATGTGTCGGAACGTGACACTCTGATCCCTTAGTTCTATGTGTCGGAACGTGACACTCCGATCCACTAATCTCATTTAGTTCGTTCATCAAGCCTCCTCTTATACCAAGGCATTATCATTCTCATTACTTTAGTTTACTAGGCCTTCTCTCATTCCAAGGCATTATTATTAACAAAGAGATTCGGGTTTTGCAAGATTTGGGATTCAATAACTTCATCATGCTTATATAATCACAATTATATAATCACATTCATGCAAGCAAACAATTAAGCACATAGCAGGGTTTACAATATTATTAATACATATCATACGCTATTAAGAGTTTACTACGAATATCGTAAGAACCATAACCTACCTCCACCGAAGAATTGAAATCAAGCAAGCTAATCCTCAAAGCTGCATTTTTTCCTCTCTCTCGATCGATCGTTCTTCCTCTCTGTTGTTCTTTCTATTTTTCTTATTCAAACCCTCTTCTTTACCCTAACTAGCATGTAATTAAGAATAAAAGATGGCAATAATAACCCACTAATTAACTTAAGGTAACCTCTTTTACCCCCCAAGTAATTATACTTATTAAGCTTACCCTCTAACTTTATAATTAAAGTAGGAATAGTCCAAAACTTCCCTTAAATCACTTAAAGAAATCCGACCCAGACTGGGATTACGCGCCTGTGACGGCCGTCGTGCCTGTGACGGTCCGTCCTGCAGGTTGTCGCAAAGTTCAGAGACTCAATTTCCACCAAAGAGTCTGTGACGGTCCGTCATGCCTGTGACGGTCCATCCTGCAATTCCGTTACGAAGTTCAGAGAGTCGATTTTCAGTACCCAATTTCAGAATTTCTAAGTGTTTTGAAACGAGACCCTGCGACGGTCCGTCGTGACCATGACGGTCCGTCGTGGGGTCCGTCGTCTCAGCCAGTTTTCCAGAAATAAAATCTTTCACTCAAAATGACTAAACAGGTCGTTTGAGATTGAGAATTAAGTTCCACAATCTTAAATATGAAGCTTCTGATAAGCTTGATTAATATGCATTATCTAGGGGATCAGGTGTCACGAACCGACAGGTAGAATTAGGGGATCGTGTGTCACAAACCGACATGTAGTATTAGGGGATCAGAGTGTCACGTACCGACACAAGAAGAATAAAGAGAGTGAATCTTGAATTAATGTTAATATACTCAAATTTAAAGAACCTATTTCCCAAATGAGTATGGTGTGGAGGCTTGAGTCCTCATAGGTGTGCTTGGTGTTGTGGACAATGGTATTTGTACTTCTTGTTGTCACCTGTTGAGTATTGTAGTTGATTTTATATTATTATTCGATATATATTGTTTTCTATTTTGAGTTGGCCGATGATACCTACTCAGTATGTGTTCCATGTACTGACCCTTACTTCTATTCTTTTTCTTTGTTATTTGTGGAGTGCAGCAAACGTTCCATCGACTTTGACTCGTCCGCAAATCTAGCCAGTCTCCAGCATATCAGATTTCAGGGTGAGCTATTGTTCCTAGCTTAGACTGGATTCTCTCATTTACGTCTTGATGTCCTTGAAGTTCGGACATGGACCATCTGTTTACTTATTTTAGCTTCTTAAATACTCTTAGATTTAGAAATTTGAGGATAGATGTTCTTGATGTGATGACTTTCACTTTTTGGGGATATAGTTGATCAACATTAGAAGCTTGTTTATTGGTTATATTAATATGATTTTGAGTCTTCCGCATTATGTTTTGTTCTTTATGGTTGAAATATTGGTAAATATTGGGGGTTTATATTTGTTGGTTCGCTCACATAGTAGGATAAGTGTGGGTTCCACTCGCGGCTCGTTTTGGGTCGTGACAAACTTTGTATCAGAGCATTAGGTTCGTTTGTTTCATAACACAAGAATGAGTCTAGTAGAGTCTTAAGGAACGGTAGGGGGACGCCTTTACTTTTCTTTGAGAGGATATAGGACTTTAGGAAAATTCCATTCTTTCTTTTTTTCGTGATATTACTTGGATCTAATTGGTATCTAGGTGATACAAATTGGTATCTGACATCCTCACTCTATTTCGCAGATAGTTAGAACTAGAGCAAAAACTATGCCAACACCAACACCGGCAAGACAGGATGCGTCTGAGCTAGCCACTGGGACTGTAGCTCGAAGAGGAGCAGTGGCAAGAGGCTGTGGTAGAGGTCGCGGGAGGACGTCCTCTAGAGGTAGAGGACAAACACCAGGTCCAGCTAGTACTAGGGCGGTGACTCCTCCACCGACATATGAGGTAGTAAGAGAGGGTGAGGAAGGGGAAAATGAGCAAGTGCAAGATGAGGAATTACCACCCCAACCTACCCCAAAGATGATCAACCAGGTTCTTGCTTATCTTAGCGGGTTAACTGATCAGGGCCAGACACCTCCACTGTTTTGTACACTAGCACCTCAGGTTCCGGGAGTACAACATGCAGCTGCTGTGGCTCCCCTCATGGATGCCACATTGGAAGTAAGCACGTTTCCTCGATTGACCACAGGGCCTATAATGACGAGTGATCAGCATGAATTTTTCACTAAATTCTTCAAGTTGAAACATCCAGTCTTCAAGGGTGTTGAATCTGAGGATGCCTATGATTTTGTGGTTGATTGTCATGAGCTACTACATAAGATGGACATAGTAGAACAATTCGGTGTTGAGTTTGTGACCTATCAGTTTCAATGGAATGCCAAAATGTGGTGGCGGTCGTATGTTGAGTGTCAACCAGCACAGGAACCACCTATGACTTGAGCATCATTCTCTAGCTTATTTATGGAGAAATATATACCCCAGACTTTGAGGGACAAGAGGAGAGATGAGTTACTAAGCTTAGAGCAAGGCAGGATGTCTGTTACTGCTTATGAGGCTAAGTTTCGTGCACTATCTAGGTATGCCACCCAGCTTTGCTTCAGTCCACAAGAGCGGATTCGCCGTTTTGTGAAAGGGTTGAGGTCGAATTTGCAGATTCCAGCCTTACAGGTAGCCACTGCAGCAAAATCCTTTCAGGTAGTGGTTGATTTTGTGATAAAGGTTGAGGGAGTGAAGCCAGACGACTTCACCATGGAGTCTACATCTAAGAAATTCCGTAAGGGATGTGAGTTTAGTGGTTCTTACACCAGAGGGCAGAGTTCAGGAGGTTACCCAGCCCGACCTATTCAGTCTTCACTGCAGGCTGTAGCTGGGGGTCCATCGCAGACCAGTTAGCATTACTTCGAGTTTGGAGGTTATCCCCAAACTTCGTCATTCTTATAGAGACCTATGCTTGACCCCAGAGAGTGTTATGGATGTGGGGAGACTGGACATATTAGGAGATATTGTCCAAAATAGAGTTACAGACCCCCAATAGTCAGAGGTAGAGGTGGTCATGGAAGAGGCCGCCATTCTAGAGGACGTGGTGGCCAAGGTAATGGAGGTCACCAAATCAATCGGGGTGGCGGGCAAACAGGAGCTACTGCAGCGCAACATGGTAGGGGCAACGGGGACACGGGTGATAGGGCCCATTGTTATGCTTTCCACGCGAGGTCTGAAGCGGAGACATCTGATGTTGTTATCACAAGTAATCTTTTGGTTTGAAATTGCATGGCTTCTGTATTATTGGATCCTAGATCCACATTTTCATAAGTATCTTCCTCATTTGCTACTGGTCTTGATTTACATTGTGATTTGCTTTACATGCCCATTCGGGTCTCTACTCATGCGGGTGAGTCTGTGATAGTTGAGAAGGTGTATAAGTCTTGTCTTGTGATTTTTGTGGGGAACAATACTCATGTAGACTTTATTATTCTAGAGATGGTTGATTTTGATGTAATTCAGGGTATGACTTGGCTTTCTCCAAATTTTGCAATCTTAGATTGTAATGCTAAAACTGTGACATTGGCCAAGCCGGGGACAGATCCGCTAGAGTGGGATGGTAACTATACTTCCACCCCAGTTCGTATCATCTCCTTTTTTCGTTCTAAGAGAATGTTTAGTAAGGGTTTTTTGAGCTTTCTTGGCACATCTCAGGGATGATACTTCCCAAGTACCTTCGATTGAGTCTGTTTCGATAGTCCGTGAGTTTCTGGATGTGTTTCCTGCAGACCTTCCTGGTATGCCACCGGATAGGGATATGATTTTTGTATTGATCTGGAGCCGGGTACTCGCCCTATTTCCATACCCCCTTATAGAATGGTTCCTGCTGAGTTAAGGGAATTAAAGGCCCAACATCAAGAGTTTTTAGGTAAAGGTTTTATTAGGCCCAGCGCATCCCCTTGAGGTGCTCCTGTCTTATTTGTGAAGAAGACGGATGGGAGTTTCGGATGTGCATAGACTACAGGCAACTGAATAAGGTAACCGTTAAGAACAAGTATCCTCTTCCTCGCATTGATGATTTGTTCGATCAGTTACAAGGTGCTTGTACCTTCTCAAAAATCGATTTGAGGTCTGGTTATCATCAATTGAAAATACGGGCAGCAGATGTGCCAAAGACTGCTTTTCAAAGCAGGTATGGGTATTATGAATTCTTAGTAATGTCTTTTGGACTTACGAATGCCATTATTGCTTTCATGAGCCCGATGAACGGGATTTTTAAGCCATATCTGGATCTCTTTTTCATTGTATTCATTGATGATATACTGATATACTCAAAGAGCAGGAAAGAACATGACGAGCATTTGAGAATGGTATTGGAAGTGTTGAGGAAGAAAAGGCTTTATGCTAAATTCTCCAAGTGTGAGTTTTGGCTAGATTCAGTGTCCTTCTTGGGGCACATGGTTTCTAAGGATGGGTTGATGGTGGATCCTTCTAAAATTGAAGCAGTGAAGAGTTGGGTAAAACCTACTAATGTTACAGAGGTAAGGAGATTTGTTGGTTTAGCTAGCTACTACCGTCGGTTTGTCAAGGGATTTTCTTCGGTTGATTCCCAACTGAAAAATTTAACTAAGAAGAATGTTCCATTTTTATTGTCGGACGAATGTGAAGAAAGCATCCAGAATCTCAAGACCTTGTTGAGTACTGCACCAATTCTTACCTTGCCAGTAGAAGGTAAGAATTTCATTGTTTATTGTGATGCATCTTATTCTGGCTTGGGCGCAGTGCTAATGCAGGAGAAGAATGTAATTGCTTATGCTTCGAGGCAATTAAAAGTGCATGAACGTAACTATCCGACCCATGATTTGGAGTTGGCTGCAGTGGTATTTGAATTAAAGCAATGGAGACACTATCTATATGGGGTCAAGTGCGAAGTTTACACAGATCATCGTAGCTTACATTATGTCTTTACTCCGAAAGATTTGAATTTGAGACAGAGGAGGTGGATGGAAATATTGAAGGAACATGATATTACTATTTTGTACCACCCAAGAAAGCTAATGTCGTGGCAGATGGTTTAAGTAGAAGAGCAGGGAGCATGGGTAGTTTATCCCACTTTCAAGTTTCTAGACGCCCATTGGCTAGAGAGGTACAGACATTGGTTAACGACTTTATGAGGCTGGAAATATTAGAGAAATGAGGATTTTTGGCCTGTGTGGAGGCAAGATCTTCTTTTCTTGACAAGATTAAGGGTAAACAATTTGATGATGAGAAGCTGAGCCGAATTTGGAATATGGTGTTGCGAAGAGAGGCTAAAAAGGCAATAATTGATGAGGAAGGCGTTTTAAGATTTAATGGAAGGGTATGTGTGCCCCGTGTTGATGATTTTATCCACACCATTCTTATAGAGGCTCATAGTTCAGGATATTCTATACATCCTGGTGCAACCAAGATGTACCGTGACCTAAAGCAACATTTCTGGTGGAGTAGGATGAAGTGTGACATTGCTGATTTTGTTGCCCAATGCCCGAATTGTCAACAGGTAAAGTATGAACACCAGAGGCCCGGAGGAACACTTCAGAGAATGCCCATTCCTGAATGGAAGTGGGAAAGAATTGCAATGGATTTCGTGGTTGGTCTTCCTAAGACATTGGGTAAGTTATATTGTATTTGGGTAATTGTGGACAGATTAACTAAGTCTTCTAACTTCCTTCCAGTCAAGGTGACTTACAATGCAGAGAAGTTAGCCAAACTCTATATCTTAGAAATTGTTCGATTTCATGGAGTTCCACTTTCCATCATATCAGATAGAGGTACGCAATTTACTTCTAAGTTTTGGAGAACATTGCATGCTGAATTAGGTACTAGGTTTGATCTGAGTACTGCATTCCACCCTAAGACAGATGGACAGTCTGAGCGAACGATTCAGGTGTTGGAGGATATGCTTCGTGCATGTGTGATAGAACTTACTGGTCATTGGGATAACTTCTTACCCTTAGAAGATTTTGCATAAAATAATAGCTATCACTCGAGTATTGATATGGCCCCATTTGAGGAACTGTATGGGAGGAGATGTAGGTCTCCCATTTGTTGGTTTGATGCATTTGAGGTGAGACCATGGGGTACCGATCTCTTGAGGGAATCATTAGAGAAAGTGAAATTCATTCAATAAAAGCTTTTAGCGGCTCAAAGTAGGCAGAAGGAATATGCAGATCGCAAGGTTAGAGACTTGGATTTCATGGAGGGTGAACAAGTCTTACTGAAGGTTTCACCCATGAAAGGGGTGATGCGGTTTGGTAAACGAGGTAAGCTTAGTACGAGGTATATTGGTCCATTTGAAGTTCTGAAATGCGTGGGGTAGGTTGCTTATGAATTGGCATTGCCCTCAGGAGTGCACCCAGTATTTCATGTGTCTATGTTGAAAAGATATCATGGGGATGGAAACTACATTATTCGTTGGGATTCAGTTCTACTTGATGAGAATTTGTCTTATGAGGAAGATCCTATTGCTATTCTTGATAGAGAAATCCGCAAGTTGAGATCAAGAGAGATTGCATCCATCAAGGTGCAATGGAAGAATCGGCCAGTTGAAGAGTCCACTTAGGAGAAGGAGGTTGATATGCAAGAAAGATACCCACACCTTTTTTACAGATTCAGGTACTCTTTTTCGCCCTTGTTTTCTTCTTGTGATCATTCGAGGATGAACGATGGGTAAATTGATATCTATTGTACTGACCTGTTTAGTCATTTCGAGCAGTAGAATTACTTTTGATAAAAAGTGGCTAGGTCGACACGGCTCACGCGACGGACCGTCATGGTCACGACGGCCCGTGACGGACTCCGCCGTCCCACACTTGTGTAATTCTCCTGCTGCTCTCCTCATTACCCTCGACGACAGGTAGACGAACCGTCATAGGCACGACGGTCCATAGAGTGTCTTCTTTCCAAAACACTTAAACTCTGAAATCTGGGTACGGGGATCAACTCTCTGAACTTCACGATGGAATTGCAGCACGGACCGTCATAGATACGACGGACCGTCACAAACCCCTTTACTGAATTTAAGTCTCTGAACTCTGTGACGACCCTGCAGGATGAACCGTCACAGGCACGACGGGCCTTCACGAGATGCGTAACCTTGACTGGGTCGGATTTCTGCTAAAATATTAAGGGGTGTTCTGGACTATTCATGCTTATAATTAGGAATTAGTGGGGTAAATTTAATAATTTAATTACTTGGGGGTTAAAGGAGATAAGTTTTAAAATAAATAATGGGTTATTTTATCTAATGAATTATATGATAATTATGGTAAAACAAAGAGAATCGGAGAAGAGAAAAAAAAATAAAAAGAAAAGAAGAGAGAAATAGTGAGAGAGAGAAGAACGAAGAGGAAAGCAAAGGCATTGAGAAGTAGCTTGCTTGGTCAAGATTCTTCGGTGGAGGTAGGTTATGGTTTATGATATCTCATAGTAAACTCTAAATAGCGATTGATATGTATTGGGTGGTATTGTAAAGTCTTCTATATGCTTAATTGTGTGGCTGTATGATGTGATTATGTAATTGTGTTGGATTAGAATGATGAGGTTGTTGAATCTTAAACCTTAAATCTTCTTTATTAATGATGATGCCTTGACATAGAGGAAGGCTTGATGAACTAGAAAATAATGATGATTAGGGGATCGGGTGTCACGAACCGACACGTAGAATTAGGGGATCGGGTGTCACGAACTGACACATAGAATTAGGGGATCGGGTGTCACGAACCGGCACGTAGAATTAAGGGATCGGGTGTCAGGAACCGACACATAGAATTAGGGGATCGGGTTTCACGAACCGACACGTAGTATTAGGGGATCGGAGTGTCACATACCGACACAAGAAGAATAAAGAGAATGAATCTTGAATTATGTTAATATACTAATATTTAAAGAACCTATTTCCCAAATGAGTATGGTGTGGAGGCTTAAGTCCTCATAGATGTGCTTGGTAATGCGGCCAATGGTTTTTGTACTTGTTGTTGATAACAGTTGAGTATTGTAGTTGATTTTATATTATTATTCGATATAGATTGCTTTCTATTTTGTGTTGGCGGATGATACCTACTCAGTACGTGTTCCTTGTACTGACCCCTACTTGTATTCTTTTTCTTTGTTATTTTTGGAGTGCAGCAAACGTGTCATCGACTTCGACTCATCCGCAACTCTAGCCAGTCTCCAATATAATAGATTTCAGGGTGAGCTATTGTTCCTAGCTCGGACTGGATTCTCTCATTTACGTCTTGATGTCCTTGAAGTTCGGACGTGGACCATCTATTTACTTATTTTAGCTTCTTACATACTCTTAGATTTAGAAATTTTAGGATAGATGTTCTTTATGTGATGACTTCCAGATTTTGGGGATAATAGTTGATAAACTTTAGAAGCTTGTTTATTGGTTATATTAATAAGATTTTGAGTCTTCCGCATTATGTTTTGTTCATTATGGTTGAAATATTGGTAAATGTTGGGGGTTTAGATTTGTTGGTTCGCTCACATAGTAGGATAAGTGTGTGTGCCACTCGCGGCTCGTTTTGGGTCGTGACAACTATTTTTTGGAATGTTATGTTAATATAGTTGAACTTACGTATATGAGCATAATAGTGACTACAAAAGGAATTTTTTCTATTTAGAATAAAGGAAGAAAGTTTTCATCGCATGATGACTTGTAAAATAACTTCTAATTTATTTGTTTTCTTGTGAATCTCTTGATTATGTTAAAATACTTTTCTTCTAGATTTTTTATGATATGCTAATTGAGTTTCTATTCTTGGAAGTGTTCGGAGAGTGGGAAATGTCA
The DNA here is from genome assembly GCA_027705065.1 of Solanum peruvianum. Classification (NCBI taxonomy): domain Eukaryota; kingdom Viridiplantae; phylum Streptophyta; class Magnoliopsida; order Solanales; family Solanaceae; genus Solanum; species Solanum peruvianum. Next base: position 64,988 of record JAKWJD010001331.1, on the reverse strand, counting down.
TTCAAAATTGAATGTTGTCCAAGTGTGGGAGATTGTAATACCTCGAAAAGGACATAGATGAAACTAGATCCTAACATGGGAGATACCTCTAAAATGACATAGGTGAAACTAGATCCTAACATGTTTTTCATGAGGTACGAGGTCCTAAAATTGTATATAATATTGTAATGTGGACGTGTCTAAATTATGACAAGAATTGGAAGTAAAATATAAAGGTATGACCAAGACATTGGACGACTAGTCACCTATGTGCTTCATGTATGTTTTATGTGTTCAAGTGTTTATTATTAGATTATGAGGTACTCATATGACTTATTATAGCATTCATATGACGTGTGTCATGTTTAATGATGTTTGGTGGTCAAACTTTCAAAAACATCCATGACTTTCGAAAGGTTTGCCTTGAAATGACCTTTTGTGTCTTAGAATGTTTCATCGTGTTTAATGTGTTCATTTAGAATTATATTAATATCGGAAGTACTAAACTAATATAATAATATATTTGAGTTTAATAAGTCAAGGCAAAAGTCACCAAGGACCAAACAAGGTCCTTGAGGAAGGACCTTTCATTTAAAAACAAAGCTTTCGAGGCTAGCCCCGATCGACTGAGGCAATCGACGGAAAATACGTTGGTCGACGCCGCATCATTGGTGGATGTTGGTAAATAATTACGCCAGGGAGATTAAGCTCAAAAATAAGCAGTCTCTGAACTAAACGACGGTCAGCCAGGACGATCTATTTGTTAAAAAATTGTCCATTAATTGGCAGGCATCGATGGTGCCTGGAACTTGCCTACTTCACTAGAGAGAAGGGGTAAATTAGTAATTTCACCCCACGTCCAAATAATAGTTTAGGAGTTTACTTAAGGGTATTTTAGGCATATTAAGAGGGTGAATCAGTTTTATATACCTAGATGAATTCATTCTTCAAAATCGTAATCCCAAAATCGCTAAGAAATTCTGTAGAACTCCATTCAAGCCAAAACACAAGGAAGATCTTGTTTTGAAATTGGTGAATTTTGACCAATTTTGTGGTTTACCTTAAGTTGTGATTTTTGATCCTTGAAACTCTATTCATCAAGGAGTCCAAAATTTGAAGAGATTTCTGAAGTTTTCTAGAGATGAATATGTCCAATTTTATGATCAATCCACAGGTTCTTTCATTAAAAGTTTTAAATAGTAATATATTTATTGAACAATTGTTATTAACTGATTTTAACCTAGTTCACCTATAAACCCATGTAACTCATGAACCCTAGTATTTGATTACATTATGGGGAAATTGATATTGTCTCAATGCATATGAATTCTAGTGTACTTTTCTATGGGCTATTCAATGATGTAAGAGTTGTATTCAATTGATGTATAGGATGCATTAAATTGATAAATTCAATATTGAATTGACCTTGATTTATTGATTATTATTGTTTTTGTATTGAACTGATGATCATGGCCATGAGTAAGGTCTTTGTGGTTTTGAATTCGATGATTTAGCTATAGATTGAAGTGGTGATAATGGATCGGTGGTAATCTTCCCTAATTCTCATTATTTTATGTAACGTATCTCTTGAATTATGTTGTTAATTTTATGGTCCACTTATAGTGGCGGTTCTACGTGCTTTACTAGTGAATGATGTGGCATCATCGACATTATTTTATGTATTATGTTGATCATGGACTTGGTGGAAAATATTTGATATATTATGATTATTTGTGTTATTGATTTATGTGAAGTATGGACATATTAATTTAGTTGTGATTAAGAGAAGTGTGTGTTCTTCTATTGACATTAGGTGATCTATTAGACTATGACTATGTCCTTATTTGTGTAGTCTTAGAGTTTATGCATATTTATTCCTTCTATAATATATGATTCTATGATGGTTATATTTATGATCTTATAGTAGTGTATAGGATCATTTATAGATTATAATGGTTATTCCTATGTGCTTGTAGAATGATATGCTAAATGTGCTAAAGGGAAGTATTTGTTTGTCATGTGTGGTAGAACTTTGTCTCTTACATTATACATGTATGAACATGAACATGAGATGTCTTGACTTAGGATGCAAAAGACTCTTATTCTTGTAAGTATAAATGATAATAGACCTTGAATGATGCTAAAAAGGTCCTTTATTTGAACCTTCAACCTAGTGGTAAGGTTCTAGTCTAAATGGTGGACTTAAAGTTGGTTGGCTAGAGCGACATGAAATCATCCTTAGAAAATTCATGAAGCCATTATGTTCACCATTGAATGGTATCCGTAGGGGACCTCTTTCGTAGGGTGAATATGATTTGTTTATGAACTTGATATGAAAGCTCTTCATGTGATGCTTAATGTGAATTACTCTATAAGAACAAAAGATAGCACCGAGTGAATAAGGTAAGAGAAGTATCTATAGTTAATTATAGAGGATACAGTTCAAACAAAACCCTTCATATTCCTTAATCATGTGCCGACATTGTATGTGTCCATGTTCTACCATTGTCAAGTGGAACGCCCTCCATCGGACTAGGTTTCAACTCTTGATTTCATGATTTGCTACTATGGTCTTTAGTTTAAGTGGTCGTATGGGAAGTTATCTAGACATTGCACAATAGAACTTCAAGATGTTAGTGAGAGTCCCTAGGTCTTCTCTAAGACAATTATTTGTCCTTACATGTGATGAATTTCTTTTAAATGACTAAGGAATGTAATGACTTAAGTTACAAAGTATTTTAAAAGAATAAGTTTGTCTGTAGCGTAGTTAAGGGTTGTCTATTAAGGTTTGAAGGGCCAATAGTAATGGTCACTTCATATCTTACCTAGGAAAGTCTTAAGAATGAAGCTAGTAAGATAAGTTTGATGATCAAATCGAGTTTATCCAATTAAAGGTATTATTAAGGATTATTTAGGTAATGTGACGAGCTCAAGCCTAGATATCTCTTCTTGATTTACTTAAGTATGTCTTTTGATAACCTTTGAAAGTAGAATGTCATATTATATATATATATATATATTATATATATATATATATATATATATATATATATATATATATTTGTATAAGAAGTGAATGATTCTATCCTGGTATTCAAAGGATATCTTTAGTGTGTATGAAGGGATTCTATGGGCGGTTGTGTCAAAACATACAAAAGTTAAACATAGAATCAACTTTGATAGGAGAATCTCATATTTATGTTGTTTGGTCTATTGTATGTTTGTGTATATGGTTATAGGTGGTCTTAGGGATCATTTATATGTTATTAGAGTGGATGTACGTTAGGTCTCTCTCTGTCTTAATCAAATGAAAATTAGGATAGCTTTTAGTTAAAAGATTGCATGCTAGAAAGGGTCATTGTGAAGTTAAAGAACTTCACTGTGACAGTGACCTAGTTCACTATAATGCTATTAAAAATATGATAAAATCTTTAAATGTTATTGTATGTATTTATAATGTGTTTAATGCTATTCTTATGCTTATATTATGATGTTTTAATTAAAAAGAGCATAGATCTAATAAATGTCTGCTTTCATGATTTTTTGAATTAAGTCATACATAGTACAAGTGTTTGTACTACTTATATATATTTTGTTATATGTTATGGTGTAGAGAGAAGGTGAGATGGTTCGTAAAGGAAAGCACGGAATATTGTGTCGTTCAAGCAAAGTTGAAGTATGTCCTCAGTTGACTCAAGGACACATATGTCTTTATTTACGCGTATTGTAATAGACTAAGTATTTCAATATTCGTATTGTAAGTGTCGTTTCCCAAGTAATTTTTTGCCTAAGATATGATGAAATGAGGCTTAGTATTTCTTATAAGTCTTATATGAAAGATATTTTTAAAGATGAATGGAATGTTGAGAAAAAAGTAAATTCCACAATACTTGTCATATAAGTATATTGTATAAACTATGCTGAAAGGTCTTGTACAAGACAAATGAGATGTCAAGTACGCCTTGTTGCGATCCAATATCGACCATAGCTTCTAGGGTAAGCTCCGGATTCGTGACAAAGGTGGTGTTAGAGAATAGGTTATGAAAGTGGTCTTAGGAATCCACAAGTCCCATCAAGTCATGTCTAGTAGATTCTTGACCATTTGTATGAATCCCGGCACATCTATAGAGAGAGTCTATAAAAAGATATAGTTTATCTTCTTTTATAATCCTATGACGTGTTGTAGAAATTTTGAAGTTCTAATACTCTTTTCTTGTGGTTTTCGTTGTGTTTATAGAAGATGAATACTTGAAGGATGGACGCTAGGAGGATAGAAGAGGGAAGGGAGAATGATAAGATTCCTCCTCAAGTGGATCAAGGTGATCAAGTCCCTATTGTGGGTGGAGGTAATTATGTTTCAGTGGTTTCCCCAAACATGACTAATGGGGAGAATACAAAGGCTTTACTTACTTTAGCCCGAGCTTTTACTACACATATGAATGTGGGTACTGAGCCTAGAGTGGACCCTATGGAGAGCACTATGACATCTACATTGAGAGATTTGTGAGGATGAATCCTCCTCTCTTTCTTTTGCATAAGGTGGGAGAGGATACCAAAGAGTTTCTAGATGGTGTGTACAAGGTTTTTAATGCCATAGGGGTTACTTTTAGGGAGAAGGAGGAGTTAGCTTTGTATCGATTGAGGGAGGTCACTCAAGTGTGGTTCACACAATAGAAATATAATAGGCCGGTTGAGTCGTGTCCTATTGAGTGGAAAGACTTTAAAGAAGCTTTTCTAGGAAAGTAATTTCCCCGTGAGAGAAAAGAGGTGAATGTTGAAGAGTTTATCAATGTCAATCAAGTTAATAGGACTGTTGACAAATACTTGTTGAATTTATCTATGTTTTTTATATATGAATCATTTTTAGTGTTGAACACTAATTATGAGAAGAGTAGGTTTGTGACTGGGTTCGCCGACCTAGTGAAAAAAGAATGTTATACGGCTATGCTCAATGATAAAATGACCCTACCTAAACTTATTGCTTATCCTCATTAAATTGAGGAGCCCAAACATGGTATGACTGATAGAAATTTGAAGAGAAGTGGGTCAAGTGATCAAACTCAACCTAGGTTCAAAATGATGGTTTCAAGTCAAGAAGAACCTTGGGGTGCTAAGGTGAAATTTGAGAAGGGAGGTGGTTGTCCAAATGGGAAACATACATGTACTACTTATGGAATGAGGGACCATGGGGAATAACTATTAGATACCGGGAGTTGTTTTGTGTGCTTTAAATATGGACAAAAAGTTACTGATTCTCCTACTAGAGTTGGCAAGAGAATTCTTCCTAATGTATTGAAAGATGATGCTACGAAGAATAGGCGTTTCTTTGCACTTTGGACTAGAGGATCAAATTCGGATGAGGGTGATGATGATGATGGTAATTTTTTGTAGTTCTATCTTTAGTTTTATGAGCTCATCATATGTGGGGGAGGGTATGGTTAGTAGATTGCCTAGAAAGTCAGCGAAGCATGTTGCATTTTCATGGTCTTTATGAATCTTGTTAGAATTAAATTTCATTTATTCCTTCAATTTTTTATTTTATGAAGTTATGATTATGTTATAAAATATTTTTGAATGATTTTATCATTCCTATTAGTATGTTTCCATCATCAATTTCCCAAAAGTTGCATTTTTTAAAAAATGTGAAATAATTCACTCTAAAGGTGCTAGGTCAGTGTAACATTTTTTAAATATTGACTATCTCATTCATTTATTGAAATTGTTCTAATAAAGTTAAAGCAGATGTATATGATCATAACAATGAATATAAAATGAGTTTTTGCTATTTGGAATGAAGGATGTGAGTTTTTATGGCATGAAGAGTTGTAGAATTTCATGTAGTTTCCTTTGTATTGCGAATCTCTTGATTATGTGAAATTGATGTTTCTTATATATATTGGATTTTTAAATCATGTTATATGCTATGGTTAGGAGATGCTAATTGAATATCTTCTCTTGGAAGTGTTTGGAGACTGGCAAGTATCATATGTGGACGAATGTTGTCCAAGTGGGGGAGATTGTAATACATCTAAAATGAATTAGGTGAAACCAGGGTATAACATGTTTTTAATGAGTGTATAAGATCGTTAAATGTTTTATAATGCGGTAATGAGGAATCGTCTAACGTATTAGATTGATAGTAGTCAAGGGACGATTAAGACATTTAAATACTACTCACCTACGTTCTTGATGTACGTTTTATGTCTTTATGTGTGTGTTATGATTTTATGAGGTACATATATGATTTATTATAGTTCTTGTATGATGTTTTTCAAGTTTCATGAAGTTTGGAGGTAAAATCTTCAAGAAGGTCGATGACGTTTGGAAGGTGTGTCTTGAAAACACCTAATGTGTCTTAGCTTGTTTCGTCAAATTTTATATTTTATTTTTGGATGAAATTAATGTGGGAGGTCCTAAAATAGTATATCAACATACTCGTGTTGTGAACTTATGGGGAAAATTCCACAAACACCAAACATTGGTCCTAGAGGAAGGATCTTTAGTTTGAGAACAAAGCTGTCTAGGTCAGCCCCAACCGACAGAGGCTATCGATGACCAATTTCATTTATGGCCTTTTTCATGACTTATACTAGGGATATTAAGATCCCAAATATCCAATTTCTAAACGAAATGACGCCCAGCAAGGACTGTCTATTTGTGGACAAACAGTCTGTCGGTGGGAATGCGTCTATGGTACCTACTACTCGCCTATTTCTATTTGAAGTGAAGGGTTGAATTATTAAATTCACCCACGTCAAAATAATAATTTTGGAGGTTACTTAGGGGTATTTTAGGTATTTTAAGAGGGTTTATCACTCCTAATACCTAATTGAATTCATTATTTCAATGAAAAATCCAAAATCTCAAAGAAATTCTCTATAACTCCATTGAAGTCAAACACAATTAAGAGAATGGGTTTAAGATTTTATTTGTGATTCTTCATAAATTTAGTGGTTTAGATTCACTAAGGTATGATTTTTGATCCTTGAAACTATATTCATCAAGGAGACCAAAATTTAAAGAGATTTCTAATGTTTTTTAAAAATGAACTTGTCTAGTTTTTATGATCTATCCATGGGTTCTTTTGTTAAAGGATTAAAATAATTATATATTGATTGACTTGTTTTTAATTAGATGATTTCAACCAATTAACCTATGAACCCATGTAATTCATGAATCCTAGTTTTTGACTAATTAATGTGGAAATTTATATTGTCTTAATTCTTATGAATTCTAGCGTAGTTTTCTATGGGCTATTAAATGATATAAGAATTCTATTCAATTGATATATATGTTGCTTAGATAAATCGATATTTCATTTTCCTATATTCATTGAGTATCATATTTTTGTATTGAATTGATGATCATAGTCATGGGTATGGTCTTTGTGATATTTAATTGGATGATTTAGTTGTGTATTGAACTAGTGAAAATGGATTGGTGTTACACTTTCCTAACTCTCTTTGTTTTTTGTAAGGTAGATCTCGGATTATGTTGTGATTTGTATGGTCCACTTATGGTGGCGGTGCTACGTGCTTTACTTGTAAATGATGTGGCCTCATTGACATTACTTTATATATTTTGATGATCATGGCCTTGTTTAAATCTACTTGATATATTATAATGATTTATATATTTGATATATTTGAAGTATTATCATATTTATCTACTTTTGATTAAGTTAAAGTATGTGTTCTTCTATTGACATTCTGTGATTATGTCAGACGATGACTCTATCCTTATGTCTATAGTAGTTGATGAATGATTCTTCCTACATTACATTATTATTCTATGATGGTTATATTGTTGATGTTATTGTAGTGTAGAGAATGACTTATAGATGATAATGGTTATCCTATGTGCTTTTACAATGATATGCTTAATGTGTTAAAGTGAATTATTGGTGTGTCTTCTGTGGTATACCTGTGTCCCTTACTTGATACATGTATGAACGTGAATATGAGATGTCCTTTCATAGGATGCTAAATCCTCTTAGTCCACTAAGTATTAATGACAAGAGACCTTCAATGATGCTAAGAAGGTCATTAATATGGAATATTAAACGTAGCAGTAAGAATATGATCCTTGAAGTCGAAAGCCTTAATGGTATCCTTTTTTTATGAATGGTTGTACCCTTCTTTTATGAATGGTAGCCTTATGTTTTCTTGTCTGGAACGACATTAAATGATCCTTAGGAAAGTCATTAAGCTATACTCTTCACCATTGAAAGGAAGCCCTAGGGGACCTATTTGTCCGGGTGAATGTGATAAGGTTATGAACTACAGTGGAACCTCTTCATGTGATCCTTAATGTGAATTAATTTATGGGAATAAAGAATACACCGACTGAGTATGGTAAGGAAAGTAGCTCTAGTTAAATAATGAGGCTAGAGTGCAATGAAATCCTTCATATTCCTAAACCATGTGCCTACATGGGATGTGTCCAAATTCTACCTTTTACAAGTTGAACACCCTCCATCAGAGTAGGTTACAACTTTGAATGTCATGCTTGCTTCCATGGTCTATGTTTTGATTTCATATTCTCATCATATGTGATACCGACCAGTATTGGAGAAATCTATGAAGTTTAGGTTTGGTATGGGACGCTATCTAGACATTGCACAATAGGCTTTGAAGAAGTCACTACACCATTTTCGGCCTACAGCAACACCACGTAAGTGTAGCCTAAACTAGCAAAAAGTGTGGCTTTGATAAAAGGCTACACTTTTGGACATTCAGCAACACTTTTTAGGGGCTGCCCGAAAGAAGCGTAACCTTTGACATTGGGCAACACTTTTTAAATGTTGCCATCTTTGGCTACCTTATAGAGCGTAGCCAGATAGGTATAAGGGACGCTTTGAAGACGTGCATTAGCAACACCTATTTTTGTTAGACTACACTTAAAAGCGTTGCCTTTTCAGATTTATTGGTCACACTTAAAAAGCGTTGTCTTTTATTGGTCATCTATGCAACACTTTCAAAGTGTAACTTTTTATCTACCAAGAGCAACACATACAAAGTGTAACTTCAACATTTATAAGCCTACATGTAGCACAAATATATATAATATATTTACATATACATACAAGTGACCTAAAAAACACAAATGAACTAATTAATCATTAAATTAAAGCTATATATTTCAAATAAACTTCGAGAAATATTTCATGTACAACCAAAAGATAGTATGTGTTGTGTACATACCCATACTTATACATCAATATTCTAAATGTGTACACAAAAAATCAAATATGTATTAAATGTTTACAATAGTTCAAAAACTCTTCATCATCCACTTCCAAATTTGATCACCTCCATTTCCCTACACAAATAAGATATTGGCAGTTATATAGAAGAGGTAAGAAGTTCAGATTGCAACAATATAGAGATGCAAGAAACCAGCAGTTACAGAAAATTAGATTGTACGAAATAAAGTAGATAAGGATAAAAAAAGATATAGAAATAAAAAGAATATAAGTATTGAATAACAAATATAAGTAGATAATGATATTTTATGAAGTCATTACTTGATGTAGTTGCTATTCTTTACATTACACTTTATAACCACCTTACTTCCTCCATCTCAAAAGGAACAAAGGAGTTAGGAATCCTAGGGCAAGCATCCATCTTTCATACAAAATTCGACTTTCCAAATATTAACTACATCATCAAAAATGGAACACAAAGTAAGATCTTATAACAACAACCAAGCAGGTTTAACACCAACTCAAAAAATTCATGCACAAACAAATACTTCAAAAAGTCAGTTAGAGAACAGCAAAGTGTTGCCAAGATAATTATATCATCTAAAGACTCAATTGTTAAGCCTTCACACATATATTGTACATGTTCACACCAATATAGGTACACCATTGTAGCTCTACAGAAGCTAAAACCACACATACACAACTATTACATAAAGAGAATTAATTTTATTCAACCAATACTTAATTACTTAGTATCCAACTTTAAATTAGGAAATTACTCATAAAATTTAACAAACAAAAAACTATAATTGAGAGAAGTAATTGTCAAATTGGTCAGTAATATATACTGGAGATAACTGATATGGTTTTTTTGAGATATTACCTGGAAAGAGTTTTCCAACAATACGAATGATCTAATTACCCAATTTGTCAGATTCGGATTCAAGGTCGTTAGAACATCTGTAAATCAAGATGAGCAAAATCTTTTTCCTACAGATAAGAAGGGTCAGAAGGGTAACATACACTTGTCTTTAGGTTCTTCAAGTGAAGTATTTTTCTAAAATAGAGGTATTGGTACATCCACATACCCTGCTGCTTATTTTGTTCTTGCATTGTTGTTACTTTTATGATCATAATTTTAGTGAGAAGAGGAAGAGTAGTATATATAAATGAGCTCTAAAGAAGTAAGAAATTACAGTGCCTATAACTAGTTTATATCCTTACTGACTATGTGGCATAAACAGGACTCATGAAAATGACCCTCACAGTCCAGTTTTTTCCTTGATAAGCAAATACAAAATTTAGATTCAAGGTTCTGATAAAAAATAAGAAAAGAGTACTCCATGCATACCTAAATTGAGAACTCACTGCAGATCACTATAGTATCTCAGATGCTGAAAAATAAGAGGAGCGATAGGATCAAGGTAAACAAGAAAAAGCATCCCCCAATTACGAGAGCAGGCTCGTGGAGATCTCTAGAAAACATTAACGTCGAAAGAGATATAAAATAATGACATGCCACATGATTTCAACCTGTCACGACCCAAAACCGAGGGCCGCGACTGGCACCCACATTTACCCTCTATGTGAGCGAACCAACCCATATAACCTTAACATTTCAATGTATAGCAACAGAAAATAATGCGGAAGACTAAACTCATTAATAAAACAATACAAAACTATTATTATTATCCCCAAATCTGGAAGTCATCATCACAAGAACATCTATGATGAAATTAGTATCTAAGAATGTCTAAGAAACTAAAAATACATAAGAAGCTAGTCCATGCCGGAAGTCAGGCATCAAGACTTGAAAAAGAAGAGCCATTCCAAGCTAGAGTCGTTAGCTCACCCCTGAGATCCGGTATGACGAAGACTGGCTCGAATTATTGTTGAGTTGAGTTGACGGAACGTTTGCTGCATTACACAATAACAGAAGAAGAAAAATAAAAGTAGGGGGTCAGTACAACCACAAGTACTGAGTAGATATCATCGGCCAACTCAAAATAGAAGATAATATATATCGAGAATATTATAAATCAACTATAAACTCAACATGTAGCAACAACAAGTATTATAATCGTCAATAATACCATCAAGTTCATCCATGAGGGCTCAAGCCTCAATACAATACTCATTTGGGAATTAAGTTCATTAGGTTGAGTATATTTATCATCTTTCAAGATTCATTATCTTTCTTCCTCTTGTGTCGGTACGTGACACTCCGATCCCCTACCACTATGTGTCAGTACGTGACACTCCGATCCCCTATATGTGTCGGAACATGACACTCCGATCCCCTATATGTGTCGGAACGTGACACTCCTATCCCCTATATGTGTCGGTACGTGACACTTCGATCCCCTATATGTGTCGGACGTGACACTCCGATCCCCTATATGTGTCGGTACGTGACACTCCGATCCCCTAATTCTATGTGTCGGTCGTGACACCCGTCCCACTAATACTATGTGTCGGAACGTGACACTTCGATCCACTAATACTATGTTGTCGGAACGTGACACTCCGATCCACTAATACTATGTGTCGGAACGTGACACTCCGATACACTAATACTATGTGTCGAACGTGACACTCCGATCCACTAATCTCATTATATCCGTTCATCAACGCCTTCTCTATACAAGGCATCATCAATCCATTACTTTAATTCATCAAGCCTTCTTTTATACCAAGGCATTATCATTAATAAGTAGATTAAAGTTTCTTTCAAGATTTGGGATTCAATGGTTTTCATCATGCTTGTGTTATCAAAATCACATAATCATATTCATACAAGCATACAATTAAGCATATAGACAGGTTTACAATACCACCAATACATATCATTCAATTAAGAGTTCACTACGAGTATCATAAAATAACCATAACCTACCTCCACCGAAGACTAGTGATCAAGCAAGAAATTCCCAAGCTTTGTTTTCTCCTCCCCTCTCGATCGATTCCTCTCTTTCTCTCTTGTTCTTTCTATTTCTTATGTTCAACCCTCTTTCCTTTACCCTAATTATCATATAATTAAGACTAAAAGAGGACAATAGAACCACCTAATTAACTTAAGGTTACCTCTTTTAACCCCAAGTAATTAGACTTATTAATATTAACCCTCAATCTTTATATAAGGAAAGAATAGTCAAAACGACCCTTAAAACGTGTAGAGGAATCCCATTCTGCCTGGGATTGCGCAACCTGTGACGGGCCGTCGTGCCTGCGACGGTCCGTCACGATGGTCGTCGCAGCCTCCCAAAATCAAGGTGAACTGTGACGGCCCGTCACACCAGTGACGGTCCGTCCTGCACCTCCGTCCTGACGGTCAGAAACTCGTTTCTTGTACCAAATTCTCAAAAGTTGAAGTGTTTTGCAAAGGAAACTCACGACGGTTCGTCGTGGATGTGACGGCACGTCCTGCAGGTCCGTCACAATTTACAGAGAGTCGATTTTCTGTATCCAATTTCAGAATTCTAAGTATGCTGAGACGATGCACCCTCGACGGGCCGTCGTGCCTGTGACAGTCCGTCGCAGTGCTCGTGGTCTTGGCCAGTTTTTCCAGAATTAAAATCTGCTGCTCAAAACGACTAAACAGGTCGTTACAATAGATACCAATTTACCCATCGTTCGTCCCCAAACGATCAAAGAAGAAAACAATGGCGAAAAGGAGTACCTGAATCTGTAAACAGATGTGGGTATTTTTTCTTGCATATCTGCCTCCTTCTCCCAAGTAGCCTCTTCAACCGGTCGATTCTTCCATTGAACTTTGATGGATGTAATCTCTCTCGACCTCAACTTGCGAACTTCTCTATCTAATATAGCAACTGGTTCCTCTTCATAGGTCAAATTCTCATCAAGCAAAACTGAATCCCAACGGATGATATAGTTTCCATCCCCATGGTTATCTTTTCAACATGGACACATGAAACACCGGATGCACTCCGGACAGCCCCGAGGCGAGGCTAATTCATAGGCCACCTCCCTATTCGCTTAGTACCCAAAAAATTGTCCAATATACCTTAGGACTTAGCTTACCTCTTTTCCAAACCGCATCACCCCTTTCATGGTGAAACTTTCAACAAGACTTGTTCACCCTCCATGAACTCCAAGTCTCTAACTTTCGGTCTGCATACTCCTTTTGTCTACTTTGCGCCGCTAGAAGCTTTTCTTGAATTGCCCTTCACCTTATCTAACGAATCCCTCAAGAGGTCAGTACCCAAGGTCTAACCTCAAATGCATCAAACCACCAATGGGAGATCTACACCTCCCCATACAAGCTTCAAATGGAGGCCATATCAATACTGGAGTGATAGCTATTATTGTATGAAAACTCTGGCAAAGGTAAGAAGCTATCCAATGGCCACCAAACTCCATCACACATGCACGAAGCTATCCTCCAACACTTGAATCGTTCGCTCAGACTGACCATCGGTCTGAGGATGAAATGCAGTACTAAGGTCCAATCTAGTACCTAATTCAGCATGCAATGTTTTCCAAAACTTAGAAGTAAACTGCGTACCTCTATCTGATATGATGGATAGTGGAACCCCATGCAATCGAACGATTTCTGAGATGTAGATTTTTGCTAACTTTCTGCATTGTAAGTCACCTTGACCGGAATGAAATGAGCAGACTTAGTTAACCTATCAACAATCACCCAAATGGAGTCATACATACCATTGTCTTGGAAGACCAACCACAAAGTCCATTGCGATTCTCTCCCACTTCCATTCAGGAATGGGCATTCTCTGAAGTGTTCCTCAAGCCTTTGGTGTTTCAAACCTTACTTGTTGACAGTTCGGACATTTGGAAATAAAGTAAACAATATCGCGCTTTATTCTACTCCACCAGAAGTGTTGCTTTAGGTCGCGATACATCTTGGTTGCACCCGGATGTATAGAATACCTTGAACTATGAGCCTCTGTCAGAATAGTGTTGATCAGATTATCGACGCGGGGTACACATACCCTTCCCATTATCCTCAAGACACCTTCCTCATCAATTGTGCTCTTTAGCCTCTCCTTGCAACACTTTATCTAGAATCCGGATCAATTTCTCATCATCACACTGCTTCCCCTTAATCTTGTCAAGGAAGGAGGATCTTGCCTCCCCACAAGCTAACAATCCTCCCTTCTCATTTATTCTAATCTCATGAGGTCATTAGCCAAAATCTAAATCTGCAATTCTCTAGCCAATGGGTGTCTAGAAGCTTGCAAATGAGCTAGACTTCCCATGCTTCCGGCCTTTCTACTCAAGGCATCTGCCACCACGTTCGCCTTCCCCGGATGACAAGATAGTGATATCGTATCCTTCGTAGTAGTTCCATCCATCTCCTTGTCTCAAGTTCAAATCTTTCTGAGTAAAGACATACTGTAGACTACGATGATTCGTATAGACTTCACACTTAACCCCATACAAGTATGTCTCCATTGCTTTAGTGCAAATACTACCGCGGCTAGTTCCAAGTCATGAGTTGGGTAGTTACGTTCATGCACTTTTAATTGTCTTGAGCATAAGCAATCACGTCTTCTCTTGCATTAGCACTGCACCCAAACCCGAATAGGATGCATCACAATAAACAATGAAGTTCTTACCCTCTACCGGCAAAGTAGTAACGATAGGCGGCGGTAGTCAACAAAGTCTTGAGTTTCTGAAAGCTTTCTCACACTCATCCGACCATACAAATGGAACATTTTGCTTAGTCAAATTCGTCAGTTTGGAAGCAATAGAAGAGAATCCTTGACAAATCGGTGGTAGTAGCTAGCTAACCCAACAAAACTCCGTATTTCTGACACATTAGTGGGTCTTACCCAATTCTTCACTGTCTCAATCTTAGAGGGATCCACTATTACTCCATCCTTAGAAACCACGTGCCCCAAGAAGGACACTGCATCTAGCCAAAACTCACACTTAGAGAACTTGGCATAAAGCTTTTTCTCCCTTAACATTTCCAACACAATCCTCAAATGCTCCTCATGTTCCTCCTTAATTTTAGAATATACCAATATATCGTCAATAAACACGATCACAAAGAGATCCAGATATGGCTTAAAAATCCCATTCATCGAGCTCATGAAAGCAGCGGGGGCATTGGTAAGACCAAAGGACATCACTACAAATTCATAATGCCCATACCTAGTCCGAAAAGCGGTCTTCGGCACATCCGCTGCCCGTATTTTAATTGAGATATCCGGATCTCAAGTCGATCTTCGAGAAGACACAAGCACCTTGTAGTTGATCGAATAAGTCATCAATGCGAGGAAGAGGATATTTCTTCTTAATAGTTACCTTATTCAACTGCCGGTAATCTATGCACATTCGAAAACTCCCATCCTTCTTCTTCACACAAAACTGGAGTACCCCAAGGAGATGCACTTGGTCTAATGAAGCCTTTGCTCAACAACTCTTGAAGTTGTGCCTTTAACTCTCTTAACTCTGCGGGAGCCATTCTATAAGGGGGTATAGAAATGGGGCGAGTACCCGTTCAAGATCGATCGATACAAAAGTCAATATCCCTATCTGGTGGCATACCAGGAAGATCTGCAGGGAACACATCCAAAAACTCGCGGACTACCAAACTGACTCAATCGAGGGTACTTGAGTAGTGTCATCCTTGAGATGTGCCAAGAAAGCTAAACACCCTTTACTCACCATTTCTTAGCGCGAAGAAAGGATATGATGCGCACCGGATTGGAAGTGTAGTCGCCCTCCCACACTAACGGATCTGCCCCAGGCTTGGCTAACGTCACCGTTTTAGCGTTACAATCCAAAATCGCAAAATTTGAAGAAAGCCAAGTCATACCCAGAATTACATCAAAGTCACCCATTTCTAAAATAACCAAGTCTACGTAAGTGTTGCTCCCCACAAAATTCACCAAACAAGACCTATATACCTTTTCAACTATCACAGACTCACCCACCGGAGTAGAAACCACGAATAGGCATGGTCAAGTAATTCACAATGTAATTTTAGACCATTAGCAAATGAGGAGATACAAAGAAAATGTGGATCCGGGATCAAATAATACAGATGCCATGCAATCACAAACCGAAAGATTACCTGTGATAACAATCAGACGCCTCCGCTTCAGATCTCCAGGGAAAGCGTAACAATGGGACCTATCGTTTGTCTGTCCGTTGCCCCTACCATGTTGTGTAGTAGTGGCTCCGTTTTGCCCATCACCTCTGTCGTTTTGGTGACCACCATTACCTCGACCACCACGTCCTCCAGAAAAGCGGCCTCTACCATGACCACCTCTACCTCTAGCTATTGGGGATCTGTAACTCTGTTTTGGGACAATTTCTCCTAATATGTCCAATCTCCCCACATCCATAGCACTCTCTGGAGTCAGGCATAGGTCTCTCGGAGTAGTGTTGACCGTTCTGAGGTGGACCCCCAACTACAGTCTGTAGTGAAGACTGAACTGAATTGGTCGAACTGAGTGACCTCTGGAGCTCTGTCCTCTAGAGTAAGAACCATTAAAACTCACCTCCCCTTCGAAACCTTTTTGATGTCGATGTCGTGGTGAAGTCATCTGGTTTCACTCCTTCCACCTCTATCACAAAGTCTACCACCTCTTGGAAGGATGTTGCCGTTGCCGCTATCTGTAAGGCTGAAATTCGCAATTCTGACCTCAACCCCTTCACAAACGGCGGATCCGTTCTTGTGGACTGAAACATAGTTGGGTGGCATACCTGATAAAGCACGAAACTTAGCCTCATATGCGTTAACCGTCATTCTACCTTGCTCGAGACTCAAGAACTCATCCTTTTTTCTATCTCTCAAAGTCCTTGGGATATACTTCTCCATAAACAGGGTAGAGAATGATTCCCAAGTCATAGGTGGTGCCTCTGTTGGTTGACACTCAACATGTGATCGCCAGCACATTTTGGCGTTCCCTTGAAACTGATAGCTCACGAACTCAACGCCAAACCGTTCTACTATACCCATCTTTTGTAGTAGCTCATGACAATCAACCAGAAAGTAGGCATCCTCTGATTCTGCGCCCTTAAAGACTGGAGGTTTCAATTTGAAGAACTTACTGAAAAGTTCATGCTGATCATTTGTCATAATAGGCCCAGTAGTCAGACGTGGAAACGTGCCTATTCCCAATGATGCATCCATGCGGGGAGCCATAGTAGCCGCATGTCGTATCTCTGAAAACGGAGAGTGTTGTGCAGAAGTGCAGAGAAACCACTGAGGTGCCTGACCCTGATCAGATACCCGCTAAGATAAGCAAGTACCTGGTTGATCATTCTGGGGTAGGTTGGGGTGGCATTTCTCATTTTGCACTTGTTTTCTTCCCTTCCTCACCCTCTCTTATCAACCTCCTCGGTCGGTGGAGGAGTCACCGCCCTAGTATCAGATGGGCTAGGGGCTCGTCCTCTTCCTCTAGAGGACGTCCTCCCACGACCTCTTCCACGGCTGCTTGCCATTGTTCTCCTCGAGCCACAGCCCTAGTGGCTGGCTCAGTCGTTTCTTGTCTTTCCGTTGTCGCTGCTGGTGCGGTCGTTGCTCTAGTTCTAACCATCTGCGAAATAGAATGAAGATGGTCAGATACAATTGTATCACCTAGATACCAATTGGACTCAAGTAGTAGCACGAAAGAAGAATGAAAGAATGCAATTTTCCTAAAGTCTTATAGCCTCTCAAAGAAAAGTAAAGGCGTCCCCCTACCGTTCCTTAAGACTCTACTAGACCAGTTCTTGTGTGATGAGACCAACGAACCTAATGCTCTGATACCAAGTTGTCACGACCCAAACCGAGGCCGCGCTACTAGCACCACATTTACCCTCTATGTGAGCGAACCAACCCATTTACATTAACATTTCAATGTATAGCAACAGAAAATAATGCGGAAGACTTAAACTCATTAATAAAACAATCCAAAACTATTATATTATTATCCCCAAAATCTGGAAGTCATCTCACAAGAACATCTATGATAAAATTACTATCTAAGAATGTCTAAGAAACTAAAATACATAAGAAGCTAGTCCATGCCGGAAGTCAAGGCATCAAGACTTGAAAAAGAAGATCCAGTCCAAGCTAGAGTCGTTAGCTCACCCTGAGATCCGGTATGACGAAGACTGGTCGAATTACTGTTGAGTTGAGGTTGACGGAACGTTTGCTGCATTACACAAATAACAAAGAAGAAATAAAAGTAGGGGGTTAGTACAACCACAAGTACTGAGTAGATATCATCGGCCAACTCAAAAGAGATAATATATATCGAGAAAATTATTAAATCAACTATAAACTCAACATGTAGCAACAACAAGTATATTAATCGTCAATAAATACCATCAAGTTCATCCATGAGGGCTCAAGCCTCAATACCATACTCATTTGGGAATTAAGTTCATTAGGTTGAGTATATTTATTATCTTTCAAGATTCATTATCTTTCTTCCTCTTGTGTCGGTACGTGACACTCCGATCCCCTACCACTATGTGTCGGTACGTGACACTCCGATCCCCTATATGTGTCAGAACGTGACACTCCGATCCCCTATATGTGTCGGAACGTGACGCTCCGATCCCCTATATGTGTCGGTACGTGACACTCC
This sequence comes from Solanum peruvianum, assembly GCA_027705065.1. NCBI lineage: Eukaryota > Viridiplantae > Streptophyta > Magnoliopsida > Solanales > Solanaceae > Solanum > Solanum peruvianum. Next base: position 46,229 of record JAKWJD010001331.1, on the reverse strand, counting down.
GATCCCCTATATGTGTCGGAACGTGACACTCCGATCCCCTATATGTGTCGGTACGTGACACTCCGATCCCATAATTCTATGTGTCGGTTCGTGACACCCCGTCCCACTAATACTATGTGTCGGAACGTGACACTCCGATCCACTAATACTATGTGTCGGAACGTGACACTCGATCCACTAATACTATGTGTCGGAACGTGACACTCCGATCCACTTATACTATGTGTCGGAACGTGACACTCCGATCCACTAATCTCATTATATCCGTTCATCACGCCATCTCTATACCAAGGCATCATCAATCCCATTACTTTAATTCATCAAGCCTTCTTTTATACCAAGGCATTATCATTAATAAGTAGATAAAGTTTCTTTCAAGATTGGGATTCAATGGTTTTCATCATGCTTGTTTTATCAAAATCACATATTCATTTCATACAAGCATACAATTAAGCATATAACAGGTTTACAATACCACCAATACATATCATTCACTTTAAGAGTTCACTACGAGTATCGTAAAATAACCATAACCTACCTCCACCAAGACTAGCAAGAAATTCCCAAGCTTTGTTTCTCCTCCCTCTCGACGATCCTCTCTTCTCTCTTGTTCTTTATGTTTTCTTATGTTCAACCCTCTTTCTTTACCCTAATTATCATATAATTAAGACTAAAAGAGGACAATAGAACCACCTAATTAACTTAAGGTACCTCTTTTAACCCCCAAGTAATTAGACTTATTAATATTAACCCTCAATCTTTATAATTAGGGAAAGAATAGTCCAAAACGACCCTTAAACGTGTAGAGGAATCCTATTCTGCCTGGGATTTGCGCAACTGTGACGGGCCATCGTGCCTGCGACGGTCCGTCACGATGGTCGGCGCAGCCTCCCAAAATCAAGGTGAACTGTGACGGCCCGTCACACCAGTGACGGTCCGTCCTGTACCTCCGTCCTGACGGTCAGAAACTCGTTCTTGTACCAAATTCTCAAAAGTTGAAGTGTTTTGCAACGGAAACTCACGACGGTTCGTCGTGGATGTGACGGCACGTCCTGCAGGTCCGTCACAATTTACAGAGAGTCGATTTTCAGTATCCAATTCAGAATTCTAAGTATGCTGAGATGATGCACCCTCGACGGCGCCGTCGTGCCTGTGACGGTCCGTCGCAGTGCTCGTGGTCTTGGCCAGTTTTTCCAGAATTAAAATCTGCTGCTCAAAACGACTAAACAGGTCGTTACACAACCAAACACTAACCAAATATGAAAAACAAAAGCAATTAACTTCGAATGGTTATCGCTTAACTTAATCTACAATAGAGGGACTCAACTTTATTTACATGTTCAACTTTAAACCAAAAGGAAATAACAAAATTACTACTCCCCCTCTTTCATATAAATTTTGAAAAATCAACTCTTTTATAGTGTTAACCGAAAAAAAGGAAAAAAATATAGTTAACATAAATAGAAGTTCTTAATATTTGTGCGAACTACATTGATAGAACTATCATCACTAGAATTTAGCTTGAAGTTATAAACTTATGCTGCTCAGGTCTATTGAAGAAAAAATAATTGAAAGATGACATAGATACATACAAAAGTAAGCTACAAAAAAGGAAACAATCAAGCAGCAGAAACTCATAAAGCCCAAATTTGATAGTATGATTTTCTTTTGTAAGAGAATATTAAGAGCCACTTTTCTACTTGAAAATGTATTCAGTAATCTAATAAACAACACAAGAAACTTCATAATAAGATTCTTATTTAGTAGAGGATTTTTACAATTCAAATGTTAATATAAGGAAATGCTCGTCTCTTCAACTTGTCACATTTGCTACAACTAAGTGTACAAATTCGGAAAAAAATAGTCCTATGTGTTTAATATTACCCAAGTATACTTCAAAATATTGAATAACATATGGACATAACTTGAGAAAGTAAATATATTTTTAATCCTAATACATTTAACACAACACAATCCTAGTTGACACTAGGAACAATGAAGAGAAATATATGTAGAAAGATTAAACTAGCAGATGCTACAAGATAAGTTAGGCTTGAATATATGTGCTTGAATTTAAAGCAGGTCCGCAAGTTTTTTAAGTTTATTTAGTTTCTACAATATAAATACTATAAAGAAAATAGAGAGAGAAGCAATTTAAAGAAGACAATAAGAACCAGCAACCACAAGAACCAGCATCAACAAGAAGAAACTCAAACCACATAATAACAGAGCTTAACTAGCACAAGTGATAAAAAATTCATTCACGATAATATAACAAAACTATCTCAAAATTAAAACCATATCTCGCAACAACCATTACAGTTCAAGACAGTAAAACAACAGGAGAAAGTACACAACTACAATCAAAATCAGGTATATAATCTAAAAGAACACAATAAGTGACAAAAACAAAATATAGACTGAACTTTCAAAGATTCAATATAGTAAAATTAATTCAGATTATTAACAGAAATGTGAAATACAACTCATCAAATAGGACAGACTTTAGCATTATACAAAAACCTTCTCTCCATTTTTTTTGCACTAACTTCTCCTAATTCTTCTAAAACTTAGATGAAGCAAGCCTCACTTTCAACAATATCAAAAACTCAACAAGTTGTCCATACTACAAAAACAAATCTTCTACTTCTATTCTGTTATTGCTAGTAATAGTTAGCAGAAAAGACTGTCACAAGTTATTGCTCCCTCTCTACCCGTTCTAGACTTGAAAAATATATCTTATATCTCCTATCTCTAAGGCATATGATATATTTTCTATATAGTGCAACTCAAACTACAAAGCAAGTTTAACAAATTCATACTACGAGGTGATCCCAAAACAACTAAACAATATTGAACTAATGTTTCTGATCTATACTTGAAAAATGCACTTGACAAACAACAAAATGACTTCTAGACACTTCAAGACACGTAATCGAAAAAGAAAAATTTTTACCAGCGAATAGCCACAAGACAGAATCAATGTTGTTAACAAAGGAACAAACCAAGCTTAAGATGAACACAATCATGAACTCAGGAAGACTAAAAAAGACAGAAAAACAGTGACATTAAAACATACATTAAAACTTTTTCAAATTAATTTAGAGTAGCTACTTACACATGAAGAAATCTATATTAGGGAAAAAATATTATAGGTATCGCCAGCTTCAATACTTCAGTTCTTCGAAGAAAGATGACTTAGCTACAACTCAGTTCTTCAGATACTTTTGACTTAGCTTCAGCTTTTACATTCAACATTCAAGAGAAAAACTTAGTCTGTCAAAGATAATCTGTCCATTTATACATCATACAACTACAAACTAAACTCCCTAATCAATAAAATTTGTATTAATAACACAAGTCATAAAAACCTAAGGTTAATTTTGACTGACACAAAAGAATATCAAAATCTTAGAGCTATAATTTAGAGTTTTGAAGATAAAATATCTTACCTGATAAACTCTATTCCAAACAACCCTAAAGCTTTAAGATATGAAGCAAGTTGATTTGAGAAGCATTTTCTTTCAACTTTCAAAAGGAAATATGATGGAAAAAAGTTTACCCAAGAATGTTTGAAGAAAATCGTCTTCTTTCAGCTCTCCAATCTTGAACAACGAAGCTCTGAGAGGAGGATCGTCTTCTTCAGTTCGCTTTAGAGGAATCGCATTGCTCTTTGATTCCTAGGCTGAAAATGGTGTTCTTTAACTGAAATTTGACAGAATTTGTGAGGAAATCAATTTCTTCCGTTCTTCGATCCTCTTTTTCAGTTTCTTGCAAATGTTTTTCTTCAGTTCTGGACGAAAACATGTTCTTCAGCTGAAAGTGAAAGTTTCAGCTGAAGTTTTAGGACCCTTTTTTATTGTTTTAATGTTTTATTCTTTTTAATATTTCTTTAATGTTTTATTTTTTGGCCAAATAAAAATGGAGGGAGATCAAATTTAATGTTAAAATGTTAGAGGGAATATAAAATTTTGGGGAAAACACTAAGGCTACATTTTTCATGTGTTGTATATTAACAATATAAATAAACACACTTTAAAAGTGTGGCCATTTATGTAAATAGTTGTTGCCAACTATAACAACACTTATAAAGTGTAGGTTATCCCATTAAAGAGTACACTTTAGAAGTGTTGCTAATATAAGTGTAGCTAAAAGTCAATATCTTTGGCTACACTTTAAAAACGTCCCCAAAAGTATTTTAGGCAACACTTTATAAGCGTTGTCCAGATTTAGTGTTGTCGTAGACCTAAAATGGTGTAGTGAGTAAGTGAAAGTCTCTAGGTCATCTCCAAGACCATTACTTGAATGTCCTTATATGTGATGAATGTTTTTTAAATGAACTAATGAATATAAAGAACTAAGTTAGAATGTATGTTAAATATATTTGTACTTCTCTAATCTAGTTAAGGGTTGTCTAGTTATGTTTTGAAGGGGGCATAAGAATATTCATTTCGTATGTTACCTAGGTAAGTCATAAGAAATACTTTAGTTAGGTAAATGGGTTTATTAAGTAGGAATGATCAAAACTTAGGCAGTCTTAAGTATTACTTAGATAATCTTGAAGAGGTCATCTATAGACATTCACTTCTTGAATTACTTTAGTAAGTCATTGATAACCTTTGGAAAGAGAATATCATATTATATGTATGTTCTTGTATTAATTGATAATGTTTTTATCCTAGGTAATCTAAAGGATCTCTTAACTGTGTGTGAAAGGATTGTATGGGCGGTCACTTCAGAACTCACACAAGTGAACATTGGAATCAACTTTGGTAGGAGGATCTCATATTCATGTTTTTGGTGTAATTTAAGTGTGTGTATAAGTTATTATAGGTAGTCTTAAGGATAATTTAGGTTTGCCTATTGAGGGTGTATAGGTTGTCTCTCTTTGTCTTACTTAAGTGAGTCTTAGGATAGCTTTTGGTGAGATGATTGCATGCTAGGAAGTAACCAATGAAAAGTTGAGGAACTTTACTATAATAGTGAAGGAATTCACCGTAACTATAAAAAAATATACTATAATGTTTCTTCAAAAATGTGATAAATTGTTAAGTGTTAGTATTTCTAAGTTTTAGATGTTGTTCTTATTCTTATGCTAAGATATTGTAACCAAAAAGAGCATATTTCTAATGAATATCCTTCTTCATGATTTAATCCATGATGTCGTACTTAGTACATGTTACTGTACTAATTTCATGCTTTTATCTATCGCTAAAGTGATTCATAGGTGAAAGTGCTTGTGGAAACGAAGCTTGCATTATAGTATCTTTCAAGCAAGTTGAAGTATATGCTCATTTGACTCGAGGCCATAGATGTCTTTGGTTTCTTTTATTGAAATGTTGTAATAGACTTAGTAGTACTATATTTCTATTGTATGGGCCATGTCCCAAGTACTCTTGTGTCTAAGATTTAATGAAATGAGGCCTAGTATTTCCTAAGGATTTTATATGAAAAACTTTTTGAAAGAATATTCGAATATTGTGAAAAGTTTTAATTTCTCTCTACTTTTCTTATGTATATATGCGATAAAAAGGAAAGGTCTTGTACAAGACATCCGAGAAGTCAAGTACGCCATGTCAAGACTCGAGATTGATTCTATCTTGTAGGGGGTAGGAGTGCCGTCTAGAGCATAGGTTGATGTAGGAACCAAAACGTTTTCGTCGTAGAGCAGTATTGTGAATGTTATCCTCATCAACTCACGTCTTGTAGATTCTTGACAATCGGTGTGACTTGCACACATCTAAGGTAAAGAGGCTATAGGACGATAGAGTTTTTCTTCATTTATACTCCTATGTCCTGCTGTAGAGTAAAAGTTATGAGTACTCTTTTATTAATGTTATTGTTTTGTTTATAGGATATGATTACTATAATGATGGCCCTAGAAGGTTTGAAGAGGGAAGGGAATTGAGGAGATTCCTCCTCTAGTTGAGTAAGCTGACCAAGTTCCTTAAGGTGCTAAAGGTAATGAAGTCCCTACTGTGGGTAGAGGTAATGATATTCCGGTGGTTTCCCCAGAATTTACTCATGGGAAGATTAGAGAGGCTTTACATACTTTTGCCAGAGCTTTAAGTACCCGTATGTGAATATGGATCTTGAGCCTCAAGTGAATGTTCTGGATAACACTATGATATCTATATTGAGAGATTTTACGAGGATTAATCCTCCTATCTCTCTTGAATCTAAGGTGGTAAAGGATCCCCAAGAGTTTAGTTTTGTACCAATCGATGGAGGTTTGTAAAATGTGGTACACTAAATGGAAAGACAATACGTTAGATGAGTCAGGTCCTATTGAGGGGGAATAATTTAAAGAATCTTTTCTAGGAAAGTACTTTCCCCGTGAGAGGAAGGATGTTTAGGTAGAGGAATTTATCAATCTAAAGAAACTCAATATGAGTGTTGAGGAATGCTCATTGAAGTTGTCTAGGATGTCTACACATGATATATCCTCAGTGTCTAACAACAGGGATGAGATGAGTAGGTTTGTGACAGGGGTCGCCGACCTAGTGAAAGAAGAATGTCGTATGGCCATGCTCCATTATGATGTGACCCTAGATAGACTTATTATTTATGCTCAATTAATTGAGGAGTACAAACATGGTAGGATTGATAGAATCTTCAAAAGGAGTGTGTCAATTATCAATGTAAACCTAGATTCAAGAAAAAGTTTTCAAGTAAAGAAGAATCTAGGGGTGCTAAGTTTAATATTGAGAAAGTAGGTGGTTCTCAAGTTCGTAAGCCTACAAGTGGTACTTGTGGGAACAGGCACTATGATGAATTCCTAATGGGTACCGGGAGTTGTTTTGGATATGGTAAAGATTGATACAAGTAAGGGATTGTCCTACAAGACATGATAAGCATGTTTCTCCAACTATTTCGAAAGATGATGCTACGAAGAAGATGTGTTTCTATACACTCCGGACTATATGAGAAAAGCCGTATGAGGTTGATTATGATGATGTTAAGTTCTTTTATTTCATTAGTATTATGAGTTCCTTGTAAGTGGGGGAATACAGTTAGTAGATTGTCTAAAAAATCATAGAAGCATGTTTCATGAATATGGTGTTTATGAGTGTTGGTGGAATTCAATTTTATTGATTCCTTGCATTCTATATTTCACGAAGTTATGATTATGTTGTTAAATGTGTTTATATGGATTTTATCTTGCATATAAGCATGTGTCCATCCTGAATATCCTAAAAGTTGCATTTTTGAAAAGTGTTTGCATAATCCACCGTAAACATTCCTACTCACTATAAGTATTTTAAAAAATTGACAAAATGATTCTTTGGTTAAAAATTGTTTTAATATTGTTATAGCTGATTTATATGATAATTATAATGCATATAAAAGAAGTTTTTTGCTACATGAAATGAAGAATGTGAGTCTTATGTCATGATGTGTTGTAAAATTTCTTCTAGTTGAATCTCTATATATGGAAGTGTTCGGAGTGTGACAAGTGACATTTGGAGACAAACGTTGTCCATGTGGGGGAGATTGTAATACCTCTAAAAAATATAGGTGAATCTAGATACTAAAATGATTTTAATGAGGGTATAAGGTCCTAAAATTGTTTTTAATGTGTATTGAGGCAGGTTCTAAAGTATTAGTTTAATTGGAAGTCAAACGACATTGGACGACTAAAACGTTCCACGACTAGTCACCTATGTGGATTTATGTATTTATGTGTGATTTATGAGCCTATATGTTTATTATATGAGTATATAGTGTTTAAATTCAGTGTTTCAAGTTTCATCAAGTTTGTAGGTCAAACATCCAAGAACGACCATGACATTCGAAAGGTTTGTCTTGTAACAACCTTATGTGTCTTAGAATGTTTCATTGAGTTTTATATGTTTTTTTCAATGAAATTTATATGGGAGGTCCTAAACTCATATATAAACATATTCAGGTAGGATCTATCCTCGAAAACATCCACAATGACCAACCAAGGGTCCTTGAGGAAGGACCCCTCATTGAGCCAAAAGCTGTCAAGACCAGCCCCAATCGGCTAAGGCAATCGAAGGCCAATAGGCTTGTCGATGCCCAGTCACTGGTAGATGTTTGTCTGGACATGTGTTTGGGGAAGATGACCAGTATGTTACCCAAACAATGGACCAACAAGACGGTACGTTGGGAGATGGTCTCTTGATGGACAAGTCGCCCTTGGGCCTGCAATTTTACAGGTTAACTATTCAGTTCAACTGTGACTTGGTTAATTCACCGTACGTCCAAAATTTTTTTTGGGAGGTTACATAGGGTTATTTTTGGTAATTTAAGTGGGTTTATACATCCTAAAATACCTATATGAATTCATTATTCCAAATACAAACCCCAAAATCTCTTAGAAATTCTCTAGAACTCCATTGAAGCCAAAACTCAAGGAAGAGATTTGATTGGAGATTTAAGTTGTGATTCCTCATAAATTTCGTATATTAACATTATTTAGGTATGCTTGTTATCCTTTAAAATCAATTCATCAAGGATCCTAAAATTCAAAGAGATTTCTAAAGTTTTCTAAAGATGAACTTAACCAATTTTATGATCTATTCACGGATTAGTTCATTAAAGGTTTTAAATCATTTTATAATGATTGAATTGTTTTTAAGAAGCTGATGTTAACATAAATAACATATAAACTCGTGAAATTCATTAAACCAAGTTTTCGACTACTTTATGGATTAATTGATATTGCCTAAATGCTTATGAATTCTACTGTAGTTTTTTATGGTCTATTGAAAAATGTAAGAATTATATTCATTTATGTGTGTATGTCTGTGTGTATATATATATATATATATATATAATATATATATATATATATATATATATATATATATATATATATATATATATATATATATATATGTATGTATGTATATATTGAATTTTCCTAGATTATTCAGTATTATGATTTTTGTATTGAATTGACGATCATAGCCATGGTAAGGGCTTTTGGCATTGAATTGGATATTTTAGATAAAAATTGAGGTTGTGAGAATGGATTGGTGGTACGCTGTCAAAATTCTCTTTATTTTATTTAATGTAGATCTTGAATTATATTGTTATTGGTCTGTTCCACTTATGGCGGCGGTGTTATGTGCTTTACTGTGAATGATGTCGCCTCGTCATTGTTACTTTATTTATTATAATGTTCATGTCCTTGTTAGAAACTGCTTGATATATTTTGATGATGTAGGTAAGGATTTATGTGAAGTATGATCATGTTTATCTACTTGTGATTAAGATGAAAGTGTGTGTTCTACTATTGTTTTTAGGTGATAATGTTAGACTATGACTATGTCCATATGTTTAGTGTCTTAGATAAATGCATAATTCTTCATACTTGAGTATATAAGTCTATGATTGTTATATTTATCATGTTATAGTAATGAATAGGATGACATAAAGATGATAATGCTTATTCCTATGTGTTTCTAGCATGATATGTTATATATGATAAAGTGAAGTCATTGGTGTGTCTTGTGTGCTAGACTTGTGTCTCTTACTTTATACATGTATGAATGTGAATATGAGATTTCTGCACTTAGAATGCTAAAGTCTCTTAGTCTTGTATGTATGAATAACACAAGACCATGAATGATGATAAGAAGATCCTTTCTGTGGAACCTTAAACCTAGTGGTAAGGTTATGATCCTTGAAATCGAAAGTTTTAATGGTGTCCTTCTTGTATGACTAATGGACATATGGTTTGTTGTCTGGAACAGGATGAAATTATTCTTAGAAAAGTCATTAAGCTATCTTCTTCGCCAGTAAAAGGAAGCCCTATGGGACGTCTTTGGCAGGGTGAATTTGATTGGGTTATGAACTACATATTGAACCTATTCATGCAATACTTTATGTGAATAACTCAATGATAACAAAGAATAGAACCGAGTGAGTATGGGAAGGGAAGTGTATCAAGATAAGTGTGAGGCTAGAGTGCAAAGAAACCCATTTTATTCCTTAACAACGTGTCTATGTGTGTCCAAGTTTTAACGCCCTAAAAAAAACTAATGTGAAATAGAGCTTCATTGATCTTTTATTTATATCATTTAGTGTTAAAATGAGGTAAATTAGTGTTCTTAGGCAGTGTATAAACTTTGTATATGGTTGGAGGTCAAACGTCTAAGAAAGTCCATGACGTTTGCAAAGTGTTCCTTAGAGAGTGTTCATGTAGCTTGATGTGTTTGACAATGTTTTACATTTTTTTATTAAATTGTGTGGGATTTTCTAAGACCTAAATGACTACGTTTAGGGGTTTTAACTTTCAGTTACGGACCAATCTAGGACATACAAGGGGTCCTAGAGAAGGGCCTAAGACTTAAGTCCAAAACTGCCTGACAGTGTCCACCAACGGGACAAGTCGATGGCCACTCAACCAATCGTGGGGTAATCTTCTTGGTCCGTCAACTGGACCTGCAGGTCTGCAGGTGTGAAGTGTTGCAGCCAAACCAAGGATCCCTACATCGATGGGTCGTGGGTTAAGAAAATGTCCGTCTGTTAGAGCTCGTTGGCGCTGCCTGTGAAAAGCATTTAAAGAATGCCTTGACTTGGGGTGTTTGGTAAATTCACCCCAAGTAATTTAAGGACCTTAGACAATTATTGTAGGTTTAGTTAGGTATATTAAAGAATTTCAATCACTAAGACCTAATATTTTAGACCTCATTTCGTAAAACCCAAACCCCTCTCACTTAGAAGTCTCTCTGAAGTCACCATTGGAACTAAAATCGAAGGAGAATTAGAAGGGATGGTTTGGGTGTGTTTCTTCATCAAAATCATTGGTTTTTCTTATATTTTAGGTATGGTATTCATCCTTGAACACTGTTTTATTCTAGGATCCCCTTTCTAATATGTTTCAAAAAGTGTTCTTCAACCCTAGTTTCTTCTATCTCTAACTGTAACTATCTCCTTATTCAGCAGCTGGGCCAGATGGTATGAATGGGTATTTCTATCAAAATTGTTGGCACATCATAAAGAATGATCTAATGGGGGTTGTAAAAGCTTTTTTCAGTGGACATATCATTCCCAATTACTTCTCCTATTCTTGTATTGTGTTGCTCCCTAAAGTCAATAATCCAAAAAAACTAACTGAGTTTAGGACTATAAGTCTGAGCAACTTCACTCCCTGCTCTAATCTCTCCTAACCAATCCTGGTTTGTTAAAGGCAGATGTATGTCAGAGAAAATTATGCTTGCTCAGGAAATCATTCATCACATCAAAAAACCCAATATATGTAGCAATGTCATCATTAAACTAGACATTTCTACAGCCTATGACAGGGTTTCATGGTCTTATATCATTCTGGTTTTAAGGAAAATGGGATTTGGTGAGGTGTTTATTGATATGGTGTGCAGAATCATGGCTAACAACTGGTACTCAATTATTATCAATGGTAGGAGATATGGTTTTTTTCATTCCAGTAGAGGCCTCAAGCAAGGTGACCCCCTTTCTCCAACCCAATTTATTTTAGGTTCGGAGGAGTTATCAAGATCTCTTAACAAGCTTCATAATCATCAAGACTACCATGGTTTATCATGGTATGAGAGGGCCACAGGTAAACCATTTGAGCTTTGCTGATGATATCATTTTGTTCAGCACTGGGAGATTCAAAACATTGAAGATTAATATAAATACCTTAAAGGAGTATGAGAATACTACTGGATATGTCATCAATGGTTATAAAAGTCACTTTATGCTACACTCTAATGCTTTCACTAGCACTAGAGATGGAATAAAGAGACTTACAAGTTTTAAACAAAAAACAGGGTCCAATTACCTACCTAGGTTGCCCTTTATTTGTTGGTAGGCCTAGGAATATTTATTTTTTCGACCATGTTAATAAAGTTGTTGGAAGTATTATAGGGTGGGAAACTAAACAAATTAGCTACGGGGGCAAGGCAATTCTTAAAAAGCATGTGCTACAAGCTCTCCCTATGCATCTACATTATGAAGTAACTCACCCAAATACTATTCTTGACCTAATTCAAATACTTGTGGTGGAATAATGATAGGAAGAAATACCATTGGGATTATTGGAAGAACCTAAGCTTCCCTTATTATTAGGGAGGAGTAGGCATGAGGAACTTTAAAGATGTTTGCAAGGCATTACAACTCAAACAATGGCGGATTTTCAGAACAAAGCAGACACTATGGAGTTATTTCTTTAAAGCAAAGTACTGCCAATGGTCCAATCTAGTCTGCAAAAAATGGAATTTTGGGGATTCATTAACTAGGAAAAACATGTTGATGAACAGGCCACAAGTTGAGAAACACATCCAATGGAAGCTGCTAGCTGGAAGCTTCTCATTTTGGTGGGATAATTTGCTAGGCAGTGGACCGTTAGCACACTTTACCTCCAACAACAACATACTCAATATTCCAAACTTTCAGATTTTTGGGAAGAAGGGGGGTGGAGTTGGAGAAGACTGTTTGAGAAGGCACCAGCTTGTCAACTCTCCAACATACTAGCTACATATATCTCCCCTCTCCAGCATCTACCAGATAATGTAGTGTGGAAACTCAACACCAATGAAGGCTTCAATTGTTCATCAGGTTGGGAAGATATTAGAGAATTAAGGATAAGAATAACTTCAATTCTCTTCTATTGCATAAGAGCATTCCATTTAATATTATCCTTTTTGTTATGGAGAGCCCTTAGGGATAAACTCATTACTGATGATAATCTTACTAATTTTGGCATTGAGCCGTCAACATGTATTGTTGTTTTTACAGGTCAGGTAAGGATTCAATAGAGCATATTTTCAGCACAGGAAAATTTGCAGCATCAGTTTGGAGCAGTTTTGCTGCTACTGTAGGCATGCTGCCAGACTGTTCCTCCCTGCAGGCCATGATCCAGCAATGGTGGGCTGCCAGGCCAAGAAATACAGTACACAAGACACTACTACAAGCCACACCTACATTCATTTGTTGGAACCTTTGGAAGAAAAGATGTGCAGCCAAGTATGGAGGAAAAAAAACCAACCTCAACCGAGTCAAATATGCAATATACAAGGACAACTACAAGATGCTTAACACTGCCTTCCCTCAAGTTAAGTGGCCAGAAAAATGGACAAAATTACTCCGGATGAGTGAGAGGTGTGTGCATGACATCAAGGTTAATATGGTGATTTGGACAAAACCGAAAGACTAGTGGATTAAGGTGAATACTGATGGTAGTGCACTCTCCAATCCAGGAGGGCTGGGGGCTGGTGGTAATTTGGTAGACAATTATGGCAGGTTGGTGATGGATTTCACAACACATATGGGAGAAGAAACAACAACAAGGCTGAAATAGAGGCAGCCATATTTGGATTAAGTTGGGCACTTGAACTAGGATATAGGAAAATAATTTTGGAGCTTGATTCTCAACTAGTGGTGCATTATATTTTGAAGAAGGCTACACCTCAATGGAACATCATCGTACAGCTAAGAAGAATACAGAATATCATCTCTCAAACTTTATACTTCAAATGCTTGCATGTGTTTAGAGAAGCCAATTGTGTGGCTGATGTACTTTCCAAATTAATCCACATGACCAACACTCCTCAAATATACTTCAATAGAAAACAAATGCCTAACGAAGCAAAGTAATATTATCATCTTGATCTATTGCCAATACCTAACTTCAGAAGGAAGAAGACCAAAAGGATTAAGGAACCTCCTCTAACTTTTTTATACCTTTTCAACTTAGCTATAATTAAAGTTATAGCTACTTTGAATAGGTTAGTTTAGCTATAGTCTTTCTTGTAAAGGGAGATTCTCCATAGTTTATGCTTTGTATTGAGAGGATTCCTCAGATTAGGTACTTAGTATTTTGATTTCATGTTTAACTGTAAGTGGAATAGTTGACCTTCCTTTTGGAAAGTTGAATCTGAACCACCTTAAGTGTAGAGGTTAGGTTTATGCCCCCCACCTTGTATTTTGATTTTGATATTAATGATAAGGCCCGGGGGTGTCGCTCCGCCCCTACCCCTCCAAGGGTTATTCAACTGAAAAAAAATCTAACTATGGTTCTTGCATAAAAACATTGATAATGATTCAAATATGTTGTTTCTAAAGTGATTTTATGATTTTAATGCAAAAATATAAATGAAAACATGTTCAAGCTTTTTATCAAATTTTCACTTAAGAAATTGGTGAAATGAGCATGGCTTTGTACTCTTTGAACATTGTTTTCCTTATATTGATACTTTTGTTTAGGTACTGACCTAAGAGCTATTGTATGATTATATTTTTAGTGACATGGTAAATAGGTGTGAAGGCTTTGTAAGAAGGGTAAGTTGGTGCAATTGTTAACTGTCTTGATGAATTTCTCTTGAGTGTTATGGTCTACCTTCTTGGTGGCAGTGTTTCCTTGATGAATTTGATTATACTTAGTATAGATTATAAGTGTGTCTTTGATGGCTTAATATGTGAAATGAAGTGATATAGAGGATGGTCCTTGTATTGTATTTTATGAAGCTTGAATTTCATGTTTTTCTTAAATTATGCCTAAATAAAGAATTTTATATATGTGAAGCATGTAAAAATATGCGATGTGATGAAATGTGTTCTAAGCATGTATAGAATAACATGTAAATACAATGATGATTATGTGCAAAGTGTGCTCACATGTACACACAAAATCACACTATGTGAATCAATTAATCTTAGTTAAGTCAAAATGGGGAGTTTTGAGGTGGACACTCTTTGTCAGTTTAAATGAAGTGTTTAATAACAACTTCAATACATCCTAAGAGCTTTCTAAGGATATGAAGAAGCGGTGGTTAAACTTCGTGCGTTGAGATGTTCAATTCCAATGTAACTCTTAAGGTGAGTACTCCTCGTTAGTAGATAATGAGTTACTTAGTAGAAATCTCTTTATCCCTTAAAAATATTCTTGCATACGTGTAGATGTTGTGCATGCCATGTAAAAGCTAAGAGAATCACCTTACTCTAGGCAAGTGAGGATCACTCATTAATAGGGGTTTATCTTGGGATTCCATGTCTACAACTCATGGTGTATGTCGGTTAAGCAATCTCCCACAAAAGTAATAAAAATTCTATGTCTCCTAAAAGTGTATACTACAAAGGGTAGGTAGCTGAATGGAACTCTATTTATCCATTGCAATTATTAGGCATTATGAAAGGACATTCTTGGTGAGGGTTATGTGAAATGAATGAACTATGTCTGCTAAAAGAATGTCCTAATGTAGGTAGTGGAATGGGTTGCTATCTATCCATTGCGCTAAGTAGACCTTCCAAAAGGGAATTCTTGATGTCAAGCATTCTAAAAGAGTGTCCTAATTAGGGTAGGTCGTGGTATGGGAGTCCATTTACTCATTCCAATAAGTAGACATTACGAAAGGGAAGCATTGGTGGGTTTTTTGGATGTTCTTTTAATGTCTTGTCATTGAGTGGGGGATTGTTCTCTCGAGGTGAGTAAGCGGAAAAGGGGTATTCTTGAGGATCACTTTGGTGTGTATTAAAGGAGGCTAATTCATACTTTCTTTCCTGTCTTACCTTGGTGAATCCTAGGATAATCCTTAGATAGGGAAAATCCTACAGAAATGAGTTCACTAGGATTAGTTCAGTGTTATGTCCAAAATGATGTCTCTGTAATATTTGATGTCTTACTGTAAACTGGTCCTTTCTTGTTAAATAATGAAAATTCTTCACTAAGTGTTAAATGATGATTTTTATGTTCTTTTACCTCTACATTCATGAATGTTATACTTAATTGGCATTGAAATGTGTTTATTATTACTAAAATGTCCCTTTTTGCATGTGTTTGCATATGCCATAGTTAGTACAATGTTTGGTACTAACCCTATACAATTCTATACTCTATAACTAAAGGTTTCCGAATCAAGGTTTACGTCTAGAAGGTAAAGCTTGGGAAAGTTCCTCTCAAGACAAAGTGTGTCTTGATATTTCCGAGGGCATAATTCCTATCTTCTTAGTTTCCTTATGTTAAGACTTAATATGTATTTTCTTTCAAATGTAAACGTTCGTGTCCTTAAGTTTGTTATGTCATTTCTTTATTATTTGTTTGTGACGATGAGATTCTCTGATTTTATTTATGAAAGACTTTCTATTATTAATTATCGTGAAATGTTTTAAATTCCCCACTACTTTTCAGGTCTTATATAATGAACAATAGTTAATTATGTCGTCTAACATTGGGGGCACCCCTTAGAAGTAACATGGTGTACTTGACCTCTCGGAGGTCTTATACAAGCCCATAGATATCTTTATCTCATTGTCATAGTTAATTTAGCAGAAAATTTAAAACAAATCATAGCACATCACATGCTAGAAACATCACTTCATATATATATATATATATATATATATATATATATAAAATATATGTTGTAATATATATTTAGAATCTGAGTCTCTTTAACATCTTAGACTCAACAACATTAGAGTACATTAGGGACACAACCCTTAAAACATGATGCATACCTATGCAATATTTAAACCTTTTACAGTAAGACATAAGTAGGGAATTCTTGGAATTTTAGGACCCCTTTCCTTAAGCATGGGAATAATCTATCAAGATCCTCAATGGTATATACATCCTTTAAGGATCGATAAACATAACTATGCGTAAGAAGAAGAGAAGAATGGGATTAATACAAGAATGAACTAAGTATGGCAACCATGCAAAAACATGCATTTAAAAGGGACATTTTCTTAAAATCATACTGCATGCCTTTTTGAGAAAATCTTTATAAAACATTTAGATAATTGCATTTATGTCATTCACATACTTGATATAGACATATTCAAAGACCAAACATCATCGAAAAACACATATAGAATTTAAGTCATTTTTGAGGTCAGTTTACAGTGCTCTTTAATGTTACAGTGAGAATTCTTTCCTACTATTCATTAACCTCCCAAGTAACCCTCTAGTGATACTTGGTGCAATACAATACCTACAACGGAAAGCATACATTAAACCTAAACAAGTGATCACATATCATTTTATAAGTATAGCACATCATAGACACGTTTATGTAAAAACCTTTAGAACATCACAGTAAGCTACATCAACTTACACATATAATGACTTAACTTCACATACATCATTATTACACCTTATTCATGACTCCAATTTTGGTCTACAAGTTCAATGTACATGTGAAGGCCCATAACCTCCCAAATACATATTAATCCATTCATCATATAGTCATTAAGACTCACATAGTGCATATAAGAATAAGACCACATAACATAGTCTCATACAATGCACATCATCATGACAAATAGACAATTACTACCATACCACGCATAAAGACATACTCATAGACATATGCATTAGGTCACCTTCGTAGGACTTCCTAAGGAGGTACTTGTGCAATGTATAGATGGGTTCATTACTTCCACCTGTCCTAAGTAAGCTCCCTTATGTCCTCCTTGTTAGGTTCCTTTTTTATTTATTTCCATTGTCCATTTTACTTTAGGGAAACTATAGCCTTAACCGATACTAAGAACATGGGTAATAAACGTAGAATTATGTGTTGTAGAGCCTTACACCAATGGAAGGTGTTCTTACCTAGACAAGGTAGAACATTAACACATGCTACCATTTTAGTTGATATCACATTGCTAGATCCTATTCTGATAGCATACTTTATGAAACTAAGATATAGGTATGATCCCTCGACATAACTTTGAAGTTGGGGCCTCCTCTCATGGAATTCCATTGGATGATTATCCCTCTATAGCGAGTGAACAACCTTTCTAGGATAATTTGGTGAACCTTCCTCTATGGTATGTCATCACCTCCCATTGTCAAGTTCACTCAGTGATAAGATAAGTTTCCTACTATTTAAAACCTTAATTAACATTACTTTATGAAATTAGGCATGGGAAATTGAATCCATATATGCTTATCTCATAATTCATAGATGAAAGTTCATCAACCTAAATCATGTCAGAAAACTTTTCACATGTACATAGCATATGTATTAGCATTATCTAGTTTAGGATACACTTGAGAACACCTTTCAAGGCTCCTTTATTGACTAGATCATATTTCATATTTTTGTGTGTATACATACATGCGACTACTCCTTTGACATAACACATTAAGGTCAAAGATGTTCATACATTCATATTAATACACATAGGTCCCATACTTTTACACCTATCAAGTCATCCTAGCTAAGCAAAAACATATAATACTTTCATGAACATCATCTTAACATTCATAATAGTAGACACTAGTTAATATGAGAACTACCTTTGATTTGGACAGTATGAACTACACTACTTGTAAGCATGCATAATGTGTGGGTGTGTTTACATTTCTCAACATGATCTCAAAATGGCTAACCTTAACATTTTGAGGAAGCATCCCTTTTAAGACCATAATGCATACCAAAGCATAGACTACACAACACCATTTAGCATAGGAGTCAATAAATCTTCACATAACATTTAACACTTAAAACCTTAGCTATTAATACATTCACATAGGGGTACATTGTTAAAGCATCCATCCTTAATAAATCATTAATGGCAGAACCTATGCATGATCTTAATATATACATTTACAAGATCATAACCATAGTAACATAACCTAGATTCACAACTAAAGTACAAGACTAGGCACAAGTTACACATATGGTGATCATCATAACCACTTATTCATATATTCATCAATTTTCATTAAAGGTTAAGGTAAATATATATATAATTACAATAAATTAAACTCCGCCACCATAAGATGACCATACCACACAATGTCATACAAGGCTTCATAAACTATAAGGCATCACACGTATACTAGAAAGTAGAGATTTATAAATTACTTGCTAATATTCTTTACTGTGACTACCATGATAAGAGTTCATCTTAAAACAATAAAACCAACCTAAGGAAGTAGCTAAAGACATAATAATAAAGTCTAACTCATGCTTTATCTACACTAAAATTAAGATCCCATAATGTTCATTACAACATTCAAATTTTAGTCTAGAAGAACCTAGATCTATTCATGCAAAGACTCCTTTACTTTGATCATGAAAAATTCATACCCAAAATTAATTAATATTATTAAAATAAGGCATTAGTTATGGACAACATAATTTTCATGAAATTCAACTATAGTTTGCCATAACCTCAAGATGACAGTGAACATACTACTTTAGTAATCAATGAAAAATATATGAATCATAGACAAATCGACCTTGATCAACATGAATCTCTAATATAAAATTCACAAATAATGTCCAAATAAGAGAATAGACACACCCACCTCTAAACAATCGAATTCTAAATTCATGCTTAATAGAGGCAAGGTTACATTGAATCATTTAAATCTAAGCTAAGCATTTTAAAAATCTTCATACATTGATCCATATGGATCCTTCATCATCAATTTATCATCATGTCACGTAAAGAACAGTATATATATATATACACTTTAATGTAAGATAATCATAATTCAGCCATTAACAAGCCATGATCACAATGCCCATGCAATGGCTAAATCGATTTTGGGAAGGAACATTGGTTCATCATTTAATTGGATAAAATCACGTTAAAACCAATACATTTATATTAATTAAAAATGATTTAACCATTACAAACGTTTTTATAAAGAACCCACGGATAGATTGAAGAAGAAAAACATTGATCATGAAAATTTCATTAAAAAAACTGAGACTAACTCTCCAAATGAAAGGTTACCTAGAGATGAAGGATAATCACACCTTAATATACATGAAAAAAAATAAAACAATGTAAATAATTCATGAGAATCCAATCTACAAGATGTCCTTGGACATTAAAATAATGGAGGTTTCTAGAGAGAATTTGTTTTGGATGGAAAGTTCAATTTGAGAGAATGGGATTTGGAATGAGAATGGGTTGTTTTCGTATTTGATGCCTTAAATACACCCCAAAATAGTTATATTAATCAATTAGACTCAGTTAATAACGTGGGGTGAATTTATTTTTCACCCCTTAATGTAACAGTGCACTAGGCAACAGTTATAGGCAACCATCGACAAACCTAATCGACTGGTGTTGGTCTGTCGATGGGTCGTTCTATGCTCTCCGTTGCTCTCCATCGATTGGATATGAGGATGTCAAGTGACAAGAATTCCCCACATTAAGTGAAAATTCAATCCTTGCCACCGACGGGGGGTAATTCAACCCATGAAGCTTGTATTGGTCTCATCGATATACACTTCCAAGGCAGTGTCTCGAAAGCCTTGTGTCCATTTTGTGGCCCATTTTACGGGGCCCTTAAGAAGTCATACCAAGATATTTCCAATATAAATACAAACCTTAAGAATATTTAGACCTCCCCCATGATTTCCACCCAAAACAAGTACACATAAAAGGTCCAAACATGCTTGGCCCCATCAAGACACACTTGAGCGTACCAAGGGCTAACTTTTGAACATCTTTGATTTTCTTGGACGTTTGACCTCAAAACTTCACGAAACTCCATATACTGTCTATAAAAATCATTATAATTTATTTTATGCCTTCATAGGCTCATTACATACAATATATAAACACGTATAGACACATGAGGAATATAGGTTACTAGTCGTCGAACGTCTTAGTCGTCCCTTCACATTTGACTTCCAAATAACCTCAAACTTTACACTGCCTCTAAGCCATAGTAAAAGAGATTTTAGGACCTTAGACCTTATTGCAAACATGTAAGAATGTAGACACCCTAACTCATTTTGGGGTCTTACAATATCCCACACTTGGCAATATTTGTTGTCGAATGATACTTAGAACAGCTTAATCAAAACAAGGAATTCTACACATCATAGAGCAGTTCATCACATTTGTAAAATTATCACATAGAATTTAATGCACAAAATTTATAAGTAACACATCTTCAAATCATTTTACCACTCAATGCACACAAGCAGGCGAAAACATCCATTCACTCACTCTTAATGCATCAAACACAAAGTCTTTTATCAGGTTCGTAGGAGGAACACCCTTCTCCTAGTTATAACATGGTCATTACACTTCAATTTCTTAAGAGATCATTTTCAACTATTCTTTAAGTCATACTGAGGAATATTTTAACAACACTCAAGAAGCAAAGTATTCAGATTTCCTGAAGAAAGCATCTGTTCTTTGATCTCTAAGATATTGAAGTCATACTTCAATGTACATGGACTTGAGTTAATTCAATCCACAAAAATCTTTATTAGTTAGACCTAGTGTCATGAAGGTCATACTCAACCATATCATGTTTAGTGGTGTCAATGGAGGAATGTCCTTCTTCTCAACACACTTACATGTATCATGAGTCCACAACAAAGTAAAGTATAAGGTCAATTTCCTCTTAAAATGAGAAATTCTCAACTTTTAAACCAAGGCATGCTCGTGTCTTTTTCTGAGTAAGTGTAAATGTAAGTCTTACCAAGCACATTAGAACATATAGGAAGTAAATTCTCAAACACTCAATTTGTAACATAGTACTCACCTTAGCTGTAAACATCATTTGGGTAAAACAATACAAATCATAGGCACACACATAAATAAGGCTGAACATTTCATCTCACAAGTGATTACAACCATGTTTCTTATCTTATCTCATGATGTCAATTGCACAAGTAGCATATAAATATGCAAATCAACATGAGAAAACATGGATTTTATAAAAAAAAATTCTTTCACACACTTTGAAATATTAAATATGCTTAAAGTAATGTCAATCAATACATACCAAACATATAAAGGTCATGCAATTCCTACATTATGAAAGACTTTATTAATGAACAAGTTTACTAAGAATTCATTAGTTTCACATCAAGCAATAAAAGAAGGACAAAGTAGAATAATATCAACAACCATACTACACCATCACTATCACCTACTTAGAGTAAACCTAATTAAGAACAACTTAACACAAACTTTAGAGGATCTTAACTTAACGACCTTCATTTTCATCACTTAAATGTGATTAACACTTCAAAATTAATTTATAGTAAGTAATCATACGAACACCAAGTTATTCTAAACCTTATATTTTTAGGCAAATTATCCTCCAATTATCAAGTTAGGTCATACCATTTAAGCATATAAGGTTTTCATACTATACAATGGACACTGAGGTCATATATCATTAGGGGAAACAACAAATATACTTAGCCATAAGGACTCTTTCTTTTCTTTCAACATTAAGGTACGACAACTTCTAGGTCAATACAAAGACAAAAATAATACCCTCAGTCCTAGGGAAAACATAAATTTCACAATATAAAGGGACTCACAACACAATAAGAAGTTAAAAACAAATGTATGACTCATCATGCCATATGGCTCTCATTCTTCATCCAAAATAGCAAATATCATTTTTACATTCGTTATCATGCTTATATGCATCAATTCTATACACAGTTCTACAACATCCAATCAATGAATAATGTAGTTGATTTCCTAAAAATCTTAAAGTAAGTTGCCTATCATTACAATGATGTCACGACCCAAAACCGAGCCGCGACTGGCACTCACACTTATCCTCCTATGTGAGCAAACCAACCAATCGAAACACCAACATTTTAAACATAATGAACAAAATACAATGCGGAAGACTTAAACTCATTAATGAAAACCAATTCAATAACTTCTAAAATTCAACAACTATTATTCCCCAAAATCTGGAAGTCATCACCACAAGAACATCTATGATCAACTTACTAAACTAAGAGTATTCTAAGTAGCTAAAACAAGTAAAAGATAGTCCATACCAGAACTTCAAGGCATAAAGACATGAAGAAGAAGATCCAGTCCAAGCTAGAAGTATTAGCTCACCTTGAAGATCCGGTGTGACGAAGACTGGATAGAATTGTAGTTGAGTTGAAGACGACGGTCCGTTTGCTGCACTCCACAAATAACAAGGAATAAAACATAAAAGTAGGGGGTCAGTACAAACACGAGTACTGAGTAGATATCATCGGCCAACTCAAAATAGAAAACAATATATATCAGATAATATCATAGAATCAACTACAATACTCAACATACGGCATTTACAATTACCATAACTCTTGGTCACCACACCAAGCACATCAATGAGGACTCACGCCTCCCCATCATACTCATTTGGGAATTAGGTTCATTAATTTGAGTATATTAACATATTTCAAGATTCATATCTTTATTCCTCTCGTGTCGGTACGCGATACTCCACTCCATATACTATCCTGGTGTCGGAACGTTACACTCCGATCCTCATATACTATCCTGGTACCGGAACGTGGCAGCCGATCCATATACTATCCGGTGTCGGAACGTGACACTCCGATCCTCATATACTATCCTGGTACCGGAAAGTGGCACCCGATCCATATACTATCCTGGTGTCGGAACGTGACACTCGATCCTCATATACTATCCTGGTACCGGAACGTGGCACGAGCCATATAATATCCTGGTGTCGGAACGTGACACTCCGATCCTCATTCTATCTGGTACGGAACGTGGCACCCGATCCTCTATTTCTATCCTGGTACCGAAATGTGGCACCCGATCCCCTAATATCACTACTTTCGTTCGTCAAGCCTTCTTTTATACCAAGACATCATCATTAACAAAGTGGATTAGGGGTTCTTTTCAAGATTTAGGATTCAATAGCTTCATCATGCTTATTTTATCACAATTATACAATCACATTCATGCAAGCATACAATTATGCATATAGGAGAGTTTCCAATACTACCAATAGATATCATTCGCTATTAAGAGTTTACTACGAATAGCATAAAAACCATAACCTACCTCCACCGAAGATTCGTGATCAGCAAGCAATTTCCCAAAGCTTTGTGTTTTCCTCTTAGTTTCTCCTCTCTCGATCGTTTCTCTTTCCCTCTCTTTGTTCTTTCTATTTTTCTTATTCAAACCTCTTTCTTTTACCCTAATAGCATATAATTAAGTATAAAAGATGCCAATAATAACCCACTAATTAACTCAAGGTTACCTCTTTTAACCCCCAAATAATTAGACTTATTAGTATTAACCCACGAAATTTATAATTATGGCAGGAATAGTCCAAAACGCCCCTTTAAAACTTAAACGGAAATCCGACCCAGCCTGGGATTACGCAGCTTGTGACGGCCCGTCGTGCCTGCGACAGTCCGTCCTGCTGCTCCGTCACAGAGTTTAGAGACACAATTCCATTAACGGGCCTTTGACGGTCCGTCGTGCCCACGACGGTCCGTCCAGCCATTCCGTGACAAAGTTCAGAGAGTCGATTTCAGTACCAAAATTTCAGAATTTCTAAGTGTTTTGAAACGTGACCCCCTCGACGATCCGTCGTGCCCATGACGGTGTGTCGTGGGTTCCGTCGACTCAGACAGTTTTTCCAGAAATAAAATATGCTGCTCAAAATGACTAAACAGGTCGTTACAATAGATACCAATTTACCCATCGTTCGTCCTCGAATGATCACAAGAAGAAAAACAAGGGCAAGAAGGAGTACCTGAATCTGTAAACACGTGTGGGTATCTTTCTCGCATATCTGCCTCCTTCTCCCAAGTGGCTTCTTCAACTGGTCGATTCTTCCATTGAACTTTGATGGATGCAATATCCCTCGACCTCAACTTGCGGACTTTTCTATCTAAAATAGCAACAGGTTCATCCTCCTAAGACAAATTCTCATCAAGTAAAACTGAATCCCAACAAATAATGTAGTTTCCATCCCCATTGTATCTTTTCAACATAGACACATGAAATACCGGATGCACTCCGGACAGCCCCGGAGGAAAGGCTAATTTGTAAGCCACCTCCCCTACTCGCTTAAGTACTTCAAAGGGTCCAATATACCTTGTACTAAGCTTACCTCTTTTACCAAACCGCATCACCCCTTTCATGGGCGAAACCTTCAACAAGACTTTTTCACCCTCCATAAACTCCAAATCTCTAATCTTTCGATCTGCATATTCTTTTTGCCTACTTTGAGCCGCTAGAAGCTTTTCCTGAATGCACTTCACTTTATCTAACGATTCCCTCAAAAGGTCAGTACCCCAAGGTCTAACCTCAAATGCATCAAACCAACCAATGGGAGACCTACATCTTCTCCCATACAGTGCCTCAAATGGGACCATACCAATACTTGAGTGATAGCTATTATTGTAGGAGAACTCTGCCAAAGGTAAGACGCTATCCCAATGGCCACCAAATTCTATCACACATGCACGAAGCATATCCTCCTACACTTGAATCGTTCGCTCAGACTGACCATCGGTCTGAGGGTGAATTGCGGTACTAAGATCCAACCTAGTACCTAATTATGCATGCAATGTTTTCAAAAACATAGAAGTAAACTGCGTACCTATATATGATATAATGGAGAGTGGGACTCCATGCAACCGAAAAACTTTCGAGATGTAAAGTTTGGCTAATTTCTCTGCATTGTAGGTCACCTTGACCGGAATGAAATGAGCAGACTTAGTTAACCTATCAACAATTACCCAAATAGAGTCATACTTACCCATTGTCTTTGTAAGACCAACAACGAAGTCCATTGCGATTCTCTCCCACTTCCATTCCGGAATGGGCATTCTCTGAAGTGTTCCTCCGGGTCTCTGGTGTTCATACTTTACTTGTTGACAATTTGGACATTTGGAAACAAAATAAACAATGTCGCGCCTCATTCTACTCCACCAAAAGTGTTGCTTTAGGTTACGATACATCTTGGTTGCACCCGGATGTATAGAATACCTTGAACTATGAGCCTCTGTAAGAATAGTTTGGATCAAATCATCGACGCGGGGTACACATACCCTTCCCTTAATTCTCAAAACACCTTCCTCATCGATTTGTGCTTCCTTAGCCTCTCCTCGCAACACTTTATCTCGAATCCGGATCAATTTCTCATCATTAAACTACATTCCCTTAATCTTGTCAAGGATGGAAGATCTTGACTCCATGCAAGCCAAAAATCCTCCCTTCTCATTTACCTCTAACCTCATAAAGTCATTAGCAAGAATCTGAACTTCTCAAGCCAATAGGCGTCTAGAAACTTGCAAATGAGGTAGACTTCCCATTCTTCCGGCCTTTCTACTTAAAGCATCTGCCACGACATTAGCTTTTCCCGGATGATACAAGATTGTGATATCGTAGTCCTTCAGTAGTTCCATCCATCTCCTCTGTCTCAAATTCATATCCTTCTGAGTGAAGACATACAGTAGGCTACGATGATCCGTATAGACTTCACACTTAACCCCATATAGATAGTGCCTCTATTGCTTTAATGCAAACACTACCGCGGCCAATTCCAAATCATGGGTTGGATAGTTTCGTTAATGCACCTTTAATTGCCTCGAAGGATAAGCAATCACATTCTTCTCTTGCATTAGCACTGCACCCAAACCTGAATAGGATGCATCACAATAGACAATGAAATTCTTACCTTCCACTGGCAAGGTGAGAATGGGTGCAGTAGTCAAAAAAGTCTTGAGCTTCTGAAAGCTTTCTTCGCACTCATCCGACCAAACAAATGGGACATTCTGCTTAGTCAAGCTTGTCAGTTGGGAAGCAATAGAAGAGAAACCTTTGACAAATCGACGGTAATAGCTAGCTAAACCAACAAAGCTCCTTATCTCTGACACATTAGTAGGTCTTACCCAATTCTTCACTGCTTCAATCTTAGATGGATCCTCCATCACCCCATCTTTAAAAATACGTGTCCCAAGAAGGACACCGAATCTACCCAAAACTCACACTTGGAGAATTTGGCGTAAAGCTTTTTCTCCCGTAATACTTCCAACACAATTCTCAAATGCTCCTCATGTTCCTTCTTACTCTTGGAGTATATCAGTATATCATCAATAAATACAATCACAAAGAGATCCATATATGTCTTAAAAATCCCATTCATCAAGCTTATGAAATCGGCATGGGCATTCGTAATCCCAAAAGACATTACTAAAAACTCATAATGCCCATATCTGGTCCGAAAAGCAGTATTTGGCACATCCGTCGCTCATATTTTCAATTGATGATAACCGGATCTCAAGTAAATCTTAGAGAAGACACAAGCACCTTGTAACTGATCGAACAAATCATCAATGCGAGGAAGAGGATACTTGTTCTTAATAGTTACCTTATTCAGTTGTCTATAGTCTATGCACATCCGTAAACTCCCATCCTTTTCTTTAAAAATAACACCGGGAGCACCCCAAGGAGATGCACTTGTTCTAATGAAGCCTTGCTCAACAACTCTTGAAGTTGGGCCTTTAACTCTCTTAATTCCGCGGGAGCCATTCTATAAGGGGTATAGGAAATGGGGCGAGTACCCGGTTCCAAATCAATGCTAAAGTCAATATTTCTATCCGGTGGCATACCAGGAAGATCTACAGGGAACACATCCAGAAACTCACGGACTACCGAAACCGACTCAATTGAAGGTACTTAGGTAGTGTCATCCCTGAGATGTGCCAAGAAATCTAAACACCCTTTGCTAACCATTTTCTTAGCACGAAGAAAGGAAATGATACGAACCGGAGTGGAAGTATAGTCGCCCTCCCATACTAACAGATCTGTCCGAGGCTTGTCTAACGTCACAGTTTTAGCGTTACAATCCAAGATTGCAAAATTTAGAGAAAGCCAAGTCATACCCAGAATTACATCGAAGTCAACCATTTCTAGGATAACCAAATCTACATAAGTGTTGCTCCCCAGAAAAGTGACCAAACAAGACCTATATACTTTTTCAACTATCACAGACTCACCCACCAGAGTAGAAACACGAATAGGCATGTCAAGCAATTCACAAGGTAAATTAAGACCAATAGCAAATGAAGAAGATACATATTAAAATGTGGAGCCAGGATCAAATAATACAGAAGCCATGCAATCACAAACCAAAAGATTACCTGTGATGACAGCATCAGATGTCTCCGCTTCAGATCTCCCAGGGAAAGCATAACAATGGGCCCTATCACTTGTCTGCCTGTTGCCCCCTACCATGTTGTGATGTCATGGCTCCAGTTTGCCCATCACCCCGGCCGTTTTGTGACCACCATTACCTCGACCACCACGTCCTCCAGGATGACGGCCCTCTCCCCTGACAACCTCTACCTCTGACTGTCGGAGGGTCTGTAGCTCTGTCTTGGACAATACCTCTTAATGTGTCCAGTCTCCCCACATCCATAACATTCTCTAGATTCAAGCATCGGTCTCTCAGAGAAGTGTTGAACGGTCTGAGGTGGACCCCCAAATACAGTCTGTAGCGAAGACTGAAGGGTCGGACTGGATAACCTCTTGAACCTTGCCCTCTGGAGTAAGAACCATTAAATTCACCTCCCATACAAAACCTTTTAGATGTCGATGCCATGGTGAAGTCATCTGGCTTCACTCCCTCCATCTCTATCACGAAGTCTACCACTTCCTGAAAGGATTTTGCTGTAGCCGCTACCTGTAAGGGTGGAATCCGAAATTCTGACCTCAACCCCTTCACAAAATGGCGAATCCTCTCTTGTGGACTGAAACAAAGTTGGGTGGCATACCTGGATAATGCACGAAACATAGCCTCATACGCAGTAACTAACATCCTATCTTGCTCTAGGCTCAAGAACTCATCTCTCTTCCTATCCCTCAAGGTCCGGGGAATATACTTCTCCATAAATAAGCTAGAGAATGATGCCCAAGTCATATGTGGTGCATGTGTGGGTTGACACTCAACATGTGACCGCCACCACATTTTGGCATTTCCCTGAAACTGATAGGTTACAAACTCAACGCCAAAATGTTCCACTATGCCCATTTTATGTAGTAGCTCATGACAGTCAACCAGAAAATCATAGGCATCCTCAGATTCTGCACCCTTGAAGATTGGAGGTTTCAATTTCAAGAACTTACTGAAAAGTTCATGCTGATCACTTGTCATTATAGGCCCTGTAGTCAAATGAGGAAACGTGCCTATTTCAAATGAGGAATCCATGCGGGGAGCCTCAACAACGGCCTGTCGTACTTCCGGAACCTGAGGTGCTGGTGCACAGAAAACACTGGAGGTGTCTGGCCTTGATCAGATAACCCGCTAAGATAAGCAAGAACCTGATTACCATCTCTGGGGTAGGTTGGGGTGTAATTCCTCATTCTGCACTTGTTCATTCTCCCCTTCCTCACCCTCTCTTATCACTTCTCAGCGGTGGAGGAGTCACCGCCCTTGTACTAGTTGGGCTAGGTGCTTGTCCTCTTCCTTTAGAGGACGTCCCGCGACCTCTACCACGTCCTCTTGCCACTGCTCCTCTCTGAGCTACATCCCTAGTGGCTGGCTCAGACGCATCTTGTCTGTCGGTTTTTATGTTAGCGCAGTCGTTGCTCTAGTCCTAACCATCTGCGAAATAGAGTGAAGATGGTCAGATATCAATTTGTATCACCTAGACACCAATTGGATCTAAGTAATAGCACGAAAGAAAGAAAGAAAGAATAGAATTTTCCGAAAGTCTTATAGCTCTCAAAGAAAAGTAAAGGCGTCCCTTTACCGTTCCTTAAGTCTCTACTAGACTCGTTCTGTGGATGAGACCAACAAACCTAATGCTCTGATACCAAGTTTGTCACGACCAAAAAATGAGCCGCGACTGGCACTCAAAATTATACTCCTAGGTGAGCGAACCAACCAATCTAAACCCCAACATTTTAAACATAATGAACAAAATACAATGCGAACACTTAAACTCATTAATGAAAACCAATTATAACTTCTAAAATTCAACAACTATTATTCCCCAAAATCTGGAAGTCATCACCACAAGGAACATCTATGATCAACTTACTAAACTAAGAGTATTCTAAGAAGCTAAAACAAGTAAAAGCTAGTCCATGCCGGAACTTCAAGGCATCAAGACATGAAGAAGAAGATCCAGTCCAAGCTAGAAGCATTAGCTCACCCTGAAGATCCGGTGTGACGAAGACTGGCTAGAATTGCAGTTGAGTTGAAGATGATGGTCCGTTTGCTGCACTCCACACATAACAAGGAAGAAAACATAAAGTTAGGGGGTCAGTACAAACACGAGTACTTAGTAGATATCATCGACCAACTCAAAATAGAAAACAGTATATATCAGATAATATCATAGAATCAACTACAATACTCAACATGCGGCATTTACAGTTACCATAACTCTTGGTCACAACACCAAGCACATCAATGAGGACTCAAGCCTCCCCATCATACTCATTTGGGAATTAGGTTCATTAAATTGAGTATATTAACATATTTCAAGATTCATTATCTTTATTCCTCTCTTGTCGGTACGTGACACTCCGCTCCATATACTATCCTGTTGTCGGAAGGTGACACTCCGATCCTCATATACTATCCTGGTACTGGAACGTGGCACCCAATCCATATACTATCCTGGTGTCGGAACATGACACTCTGATCCTCATTCTATCCTGGTACCGGAACGTGGCACCCGATCCTCTATTTCTATCCTGGTACCGGAACGTGGCACCCGATCCCCTAATCTCACTACTTTCGTTCATCAAGCCTTCTTTTATATGAAGGCATCATCATTAACAAAGTGGATTAGGGTTTCTTTTCAAGATTTAGGATTTAATAGCTTCATCATGCTTATTTTATCACAATTATACAATCAAGTTCATGCAAGCATACAATTAAGCATATATGAGAGTTTAAAATACTACCAATACATATCATTTGCTATTAAGAGTTTACTGCGAATAGCATAAAAACCATAACCTACCTCCACCGAAGATTCGTGATCAAGCAAGCAATTTCCCAAACCTTTGTGTTTTCCTCTTAGTTTCTCCTTCTCAATCGTTTCTCTTTCCCTCTCTCCGTTCTTTCTATTTTTCTTATTCAACCCCCTTTATTTTACCCTAATTAGCATATAATTAAATATAAAAGATGGCAATAATAACCCACTAATTAACTCAAGGTTACCTCTTTTAACCCCCAAGTAATTAGACTTATTAGTATTAACCCCGAAATTTATAATTATTGCAGGAATAGTCCAAAACGCCCCTTTAAAACTTAAACAGAAATCCAACCCAGCCTGGGATTACGCAGCTTGTGACGGCCCGTCATGCCTGCGACGGTCCGTCCTGCTACTTTGTCACAGAGTTCAGAGACTCAACTCCATTAAAGGGCCTGTGACGGTCCGTCGTGCCCACGATGGTCCGTCTTGCCATTCCGTTACGAAGTTCAGAGAGTTGATTTCAGTACCAAAATTTCAGAAATTCTAAGTGTTTTGAAACGAGACCCCCTCGACGGTCCGTCGTGCCCATGACGGTCCGTCGTGGGTTCTATCGACTTAGACAGTTTTTCCAGAAATAAAATCTGCTGCTCAAAATGACTAAATAGGTCGTTACAAATGAACATGCTTCCAATTTCCAAAAATGCAACATTCAGGCAATTGATAGGGAAAAACATGAAAATATGAGATAGAAAACTTTACTAAGATAAGTATACTATCATTACACCTAGGATCAAGTCTATACAAAGGACTTCAATCCATACTAGGAAACTTATCAAGGACCACATATATACAAAGGGGAAACATGGAACACTTATAACCACATATTCTTAGGGTAGCATGCATCCATAGGTAGTCACTAAGCATTTAAAGTTCAAATCATATCATAAAGCTACCATCATGAAAAAAAAAATATAGGAATACATTATTCCAAAGGAAACTCATGTCAACTATAATAACTTCTAAAATGCTTTATCTATATCATGACATACATCTCGCTACATAACATGCTATTTCACGAAAAAAAATTATATAGCCATAATTGACAACACATCATCAAAATATACAAAAATTCACCTTCACACACTCATTCAACCATAAAACTAAGATAAGAATTTAAACTCACCTTTTCTCCCTCAAACATAGAGAACAATCACATCCAAAAAATAACATCTAGAAGACCACCGTACAAGAATACATAAGAGAGACATCTTATAGAGTTATGTTCTATGGCACGATATGATAATGATGAAGAACGGAAACTCTTTCGTCCTATAGCCTCTCGTACCATTTGACGACTTACTACCAATGATATAAGTCTCTCTTAGACATGGAAATATGTAACCTCTTGGACCCTAGCCACTTTTAAAACTTCATGCTCTGATACAATGTTTGTCACATTAGGGGAGCACCCACTAGAAGTAACATGGTTATCATTCATCGTATTATCAGTAAACTTAGCGGAATATATAAAAATATTCATATCACATCATATGCTAGAAATGTCACTTCAAATATATATATATATATATATATATATATATATATATATATATATATATATATATATATAAAATATAAGTCATAATACATATTTAGACTGTACGTCTCTTTGCCATGTTAGGCTTAACAACATTACAGTGCACTAGGGACACGACCCTTAAACATAATACATAATTATACAACATCTAAACATTTACAGTAAGATACGAGTATTGAATCCTTGGAACATAAGGACTCCTTTCCTTGAACTTGGGAATCATATATTAAGCTACATAATTGTATAGACATTCTTTAAAAATCCATAGCCTACACTTTGATTAAAAAGTAGAGAAAAATGGTATTAGTAGAAGAATGCATTAAGTATGGCAACCATGCAAAAACGTTTATTTTAAAGGGACATTTTCTTGAAATCATACTTCATGTATTTTAAGTAAATCTTTATAAAACCTTTAGACAATTGATTTTATATCATTAACATACTTCTTATAGACATATTCAAAGGCCAAACATCATAGGAAAACTCATATAGAATTTAAGTCATTTTTGAGGTCACTTTAAAGTGAACTCTTTTATGTTACGATGAGCATTCTTTCCTATTATTCATTTAACTCCCAAGTAACCCTCTAGTGATTCTTGGTACAATGAATCACCTTAGGCCAAAAATAAAATCATACATACAACCTAAACAAGTCATCAGATATCATCACATAAGTAAAGCACACGATAGACACATTTACTCAAGACCTTAGGAACATCAGTAAGCTACATCAACTTACACGTATAATGACTTCACTTAACATACATCATTATTAGATCCTATTGATGACCCAAATCATAGTAGAATAGTTCAATGTAAATGTGAAGCCCCGTTAACTCCCACATACTCAATAAACAATTCATGAAACCATAAACCTGAACACTTCATACATCAACATAACACATAAGGGCAACTAAATTCGTACCAACAATCTTCATGATATAATCATTAAGACTCACATAGTGCATATAAGAATGACATCATATCACATAGACTCATGCCATGAACATCTTCAGGACAAATAGACAATTACTACCATAATATGCATAAAGACATACTCATAAACATGCGCATTAGGTAACCTTCCTAGGACTTCCTAAGGAGATACTTGTGCAATGTCTAGATGGGTTCATTACTTACACCTATCCTAAGTAACCTCCCTTATGTTCTCCTGATAGGATCCTATTCATCTACTTCCACTGTTCATTTTACTTTGGGAAACAATATCCTTAACCTAAACTAAGTGTAGCGACCTGTTTAGTCGTTTTGAGCGCAGATTTTATTTCTGAAAAATTGGCTGAGTGGACGTATCCCACGACGGACCGTCATGGGCACAACGGACCATCGAGGGGGTCTCGTTCCAAGACACTTAGAATTCTGAAATTTTAGTACTGAAATCGACTCTCTGAACTTTGTAACGGAATGGCAGGACGGACCGTCGTGGGGGCACGACAGACCGTCACACATCTTCCACAGAAATTAAGTCTCTGAACTATGTGACGGAAGAAGCAGGACGGACCGTCGTAGGCACGACGGGCCGTCACAGGCTGCGTAATCCCAGGCTAGGTCGGATTTCTGTTAAATGTTTTAAGGGGCATTTTGGACTATTCCTGCTAAAATTATAAATTTAGTGGGTTAATGTTAATAATTTAACTACTAGGGGGTTAAAAAAGATAACCTTCAATTAATTAATGGGTTAATTCATCATCTTTTATACTTAATTATATGCTAATTAGGGTAAAAGAAAGAGGGTTTGAATAAGAAAAATAGAAAGAATAGAGAGAGGGAGAAGAACGATCCGGAGAGAGGAGAAACGAAGAGGAAAACAAAGCTTTGAAAAGTAGATTGATTGATCACGAATCTTCGGTGGAGGTAGGTTATGGTTTATGCTATTCGTAGTAAACTCTTAATAGCGAATGATATGTATTGAGTAGTATTGTAAACCCTTCTATATGCTTAATTGTATGCTTGCATGAATGTGATTATATAATTATGATAAAATAAGCATTATGAGGTTATTGAATCCTAAATCTTGAAAAACCCTAATCTACTTTGTTAATGATGATGCCTTGGTATAAAAGAAGGCTTGATGAACGAAAGTAGTGAGATTAGGGGATCGGGTGTCACGTTCCGACACCAGGATAGAATATGGATCATAGTGTCACGTTCCGACACCAGGATAGTATATGGATCGGGTGTCACGTTCCGGCACCAGGATAGAATATAGATCGGAGTGTCACATTCCGACACAAGGATAGTATATGGATCGGGTGTCACGTTCTGGCACCAGGATAGAATATGGATCGGAGTGTCACGTTCTGACACCAGGATAGTATGATGAGTATCGGAGTGTCACGTTCCGACACCAGGATAGTATGATGAGGATCGAAGTGTCACGTACCGAAACCAGAGAG
Organism: Solanum peruvianum; assembly: GCA_027705065.1. NCBI lineage: Eukaryota > Viridiplantae > Streptophyta > Magnoliopsida > Solanales > Solanaceae > Solanum > Solanum peruvianum. The sequence continues at coordinate 11,574 of JAKWJD010001331.1, read as the reverse complement.
TAAAGAGAATGAATCTTGAAATATGCTAATATACTCAATTTAATGAACCTATTTCCCAAATGAGTATGGTATTGAGGCTTGAGTCCTCATGGGTGTACTTGGCGTACTTACTAATGATTATAGTACTTGTTGTTGCTACATGTTGAGTATTGTAGTTGATTTATGATATTATCTGATATATATTGTTTTCTATTTATGTGGCCGATGATACCTACCCAGTACTTGTATTTGTACTGACCCCTACTTGTATGTTTCTTTCTTTGTTAGTTGTGGAGTGCAGCAAACGTACCGTCGTCTTCAACTCAACCGCAACTCTAGCCAGTCTTCATTACACCGGATTTCAGGGTGAGCTAATGCTTCTAGCTTGGACTGGATCTTACTCCTCATGTCTTGATGCCTTGAAGTTCCGGCATGGACTAGCTTTTATTTATTTTAGCTTCTTAGAATACTCTTAGTTTTAGTAATTTGAGGATAGATGTTCTTGTGATGATGACTTCCAGATTTTGGGGAAATATAGATGTTGAGTTTTTAGAAGCTATTGAATTTATTTTCATTAATGAGTTTAAGTCTTCCGCATTGTATTTTATTCATTATGTTTGAAATGTTGGGGTTTAGATTGGTTGGTTCGCTCACATAGTAGAATAAGTGTGGGTGCCACTCGCGGCTCGTTTTGGGTCATGACACTAAGACCATGGGTTCTAAACATATAATTTGGTGTTGTTGAGACCTAATCCAATGGAAAGTGTTCTTACCTAGCCAAGGCAGAAAATTAACACATGCTAGCATTTTAGTTGATTTCACATTGCTAGATCCAATGTGGCAAGCATTAATTATGGAACTAAGAGATAGGTATTATCCCTCTAAATACAACATTGCTGGAGCACACATTTCAAGGATACACTTTTGACTAGATCATTATTAATGTGTGTGTGAATACATACATTTGAGTCCTCCTTTAATATAACACATTAAGGTCACACATAATCATACTTTCATATTATACACATAGAAACCAAAACTAGAAATTATCCTAACAAGGCACACGTGTAATGCATAGGCAAGGAGTCAACCCTTGCCCATACTAGTACACTTTTCAAGTCATCCTATCTAAGGAAACACATATAATACTTTCATTAACATCATATTAATATGCATAGTAGGAGACACTACTAAATATGAGAGCTACCTTTCATTTAGACACCGTTACCTATATTACTTGTAAGCATGCATTATGTGTAGGTGTGTGTACATTGGTAAACATGATCACATAATGTATATCCATAACATCTTGAGTAAGACACACACTAAAGACCATAATCCACAACAAAGCATAGACCACACAACACCATTTAGCATCGGAGGCAAGATAATCTTCACATTACATTTGAGACTTCTAAACTTGTTATTCACACATTCATATAGGGGTACATGGGTAAGGGTGATCCATCCTTAATAATTCATTGATGGCAGCACATATGCATGATCTTAATATAAACATTTACATGCTCAAAACCAGAGTAACATAACCTAGATTCACAACTTAAGTACACGACTAGGCACAAGTTACACATGTTATCATCATAACCACTCATTCATATATTTATCAATTTTCCTTCAAGATTTTGATAAACACATATATAATGACAATAATATAAACTCCGCCACCATAAGTTGACCATACCACACAATTCCACATAAGGCTTCATCAACTACAATAATATCGAAATGAAGGGAAGAATAGTGCACCTTACCAATTCATCAACCCTTTTGATCAACATTTATCAATACACCATTTCATCAATAATACATGAATAGTGATGTAGCTAAATAAACTATAAGAAAAGAATAAAGAATTAACAAGTCGCTATAAGATCATATTATAACAAAATACAAGGCATCACACGTATACTACAAGGTAGAGATTTATAAATCACTTGCTTATATTCTTTACTGTGACTATCATGGTAAGACTTAAAAATAAAAAAATAAAACCAACCTAGGGCAGTAGCTAAAGGCATAATTATCAAGTCTAATGCTTTATCTACCATAGAATTAACATCAAATAATGTTCATTCCAATATTAAAGCTAATTATAGGCTACAAGAACCTAAATAAATTCATGCCAAGACTCATTTACATTTATGATAAAGAATTCATACCCAAAATTAATTAATATCATTCATATAAGCAGTAGTTAAGTATAACATAATTTATACGAAATCATACTACAGTCTTCCATAACCTCTAGATCACACTGAACATGCTACTTTAGGAATCAATGCAAAATAGAAGAATCATAGAATAATAGATGTTCATCCACATGAATAACTAATTTTAAAGTTATCAATAATATCTAATTAATACAGTAGACACAACCACCCTTACACAATCGAATTCTACATTCATGCTTACTATAGGCAAGGTTACAATAAATAATAAAAATCTAAGCTAAGCATATTCAAATATTCCTTCATTGGTATAAATCGATCCTTCATCATCAATTACATCAATTAACGTAAATAACAGTAGATATAGACAAATCAATGGAACAAAATCACAATTAAACCATTAACATGATATTATAACAATGCCCATGCAAGGGCTAAATCGATTTTGGGAACGAACATGGGCTCATCATGCAGTTGTATAAAAATACTGTTAAAACCAATATATAAACATCAGTTAATTGTTATTTAACCATTAAATTTTTTTTAGAAAGATCCATATATAGATTGAATAAGAAGAACTTTGATCATAAAACTTTCATTCAAAACATTGGGATTACCTTTCAAAGTGAAAGGTTACTTAAAGATGAAGGATCACCATACATTTTTTTTTTATGAAAACTTCCAAAACATTGTGTAGAACCCATAATAATCCAATATACAATTGATTTTCCTAGAAAAGAATTGGTTTTGGAGGGAAGGTTCAATTTGATTAATTGGGATTTGGAATGGGTTGTTCACGTGTTTGATCCTTTAAATACACCCAAATATAGGTAAATTAACCAATAAGAGTCAGTTTAGGAATTGTGGTAAATTTTTTATTCATCCCTTAATAAAACAGTTTGCAAGGCAGAAGTTACAGGCCACCATCAACGGACCCAATCGACTGGGCATTGGTCCACCGACGAGCCATTTTGTGCCCTCCATTGATTCGGTGTGAGGCTATGATGTTTCCAACACTTCCAAAGTCCAAGTGAAAATAGAAGACTCCCCACCGATAGGGCTTCATTCAATCCATGGAGCGTGCATTGGTCTCGTCGATTGACACTGCCAAGGCAGTGTCTCGACAACCTTGGATCCTTCTTGTAGGCCCTTTTGTGGGGCCCTTTCAAAGTCGTACCAAGACCTTTTCCAATGTCAATACAAACCCTAATAATTTGTAGACCTACCAAATGAGTTTATTTCAAAAGATTTACACATAACACGTCAAAAAAATATAGGCCCCATCAAGACACACTTGAGCGTCTTCAGGGCTAACTTTTCAATGTCTTTGATTTTCTTGGATGTTTGACCTACAAAGTTCATGAAACTCGATATTTTATCTATAAATTTCATAATTATTCATTTTCATACTTATTAATCTCATTACATACAATATATAAACATGTATACACATACGAGGCACATAGGTGACTACTCGTCGAATATCTTGGTCGTCCTATGACATTTGACTTCAAAATAACCTCAAACTTCACACAATGTATCTAATCCATTTTATAAGAAATTTTAGAAATTTACACCTTATGAACAACATGTTAGTCTTTATACACCCTAACTCTTTTTGGGGGTCTTACAGTACAAGACCCAGAGGGTCAAGAACACCCGGTCATGACAAAAGGGTTCTCACTATCATATCGGGGGTACCTTCAGATCGTAACAGAATTTGTATCGGAACATAAGGTTATGAGAAATATTTTAGGGTTTAAAATGCTTAGAAACCACGTCTAGTATTGTTATTGGTGGGAGTTGAGATACATCCATGGACGAGAGGCTATAGGACAATAGCATCTATATTTCTTTATTACATTCTAATCGTGCCATAGAACATAAATACATAAGATGCCTCTCGTATTATCCTTAGTTCGGTGGTTTTGTAGGTGTGTTGCTTGGAAAGGGAGATATCTCTAAGTTTGAAAGAGAGAATAGGTGAGTTTTGATGTTATGATGGTTTTGTGGCTAGAATAGTAGATATGATTGTTCATTTTGGAAAATTTTTATGTGATGTCATTTAATTCTAGGTGTAATTTATTAGATTGGAAGTGTTTTGGTAATAAATTCTATGGTGATGTAGTTCTAATAATGGTAAGGTATAATGATTTAATAAAGTAGATTTTACAGCGAATGAGTTATCTTGTGATTATGTTTAATGATGGTACAATTGCTTTAAGGTGTAAATTTGAGGTTGTTGAGAAATGTGGAGATTTTGTAGGAGTTGATGGCAACCCTCTTGTGCAGTTAATGTTTCCTTGTTTTTCTTATGATTTGGTGAGATTATTGTGTAAGTTTAGTCTAAGTGGGAAATGTGGTATGATTACCTAGTAAGGAAATTTTGAAGTTATGTAAGAAAAATGCTGGAGTTTATAGAATAATATTTTGATTTTTATATCAATCCACCTTAAATTGGTGAAAGGGTAAGAGTTAAATGCGGTGATGTATAATAAAGATTGTCTAGGCTTGAATCCTAAGAAGAGAGTGTGATGCTTAACTAGTAGAGTAGATGTTTAGTCTTAATGATCATGACTTAAGAGTAGTATGAATTCCCATCTTGTGTGAAGCATAGTGGGATTTTGGAGTATGAGACCTTGAAGATGGCTTTGTCGTTAGTGGGGGAGAATAAGTGAGTAGAAAGATCGTAGATATCCTCATCTATCTTTTTTTTTGATCTTATTCAAGCTTGAGACCAAATCCTTAGTAGTTTGGTAATGTTTAAGAGTGTTGCATAATCGTATGAGTTTTCATGTTTTCGATATGACTGGATGACCTAAAGTCTAATATAAAAGAAGCAATTTTAAACATGTTTGGCATGATGAATGTTAAGAACAATTGCATGCATTATACTTAGTCCAAGAGAATCCTCAAGGCCACTACGTGGGAGTTTTAGTATGGGATTCTACTCTCACATTTAACTTAGTATAACTTTCTAAGTCTATTTTGAGTAAGTAAGTATTGTCTTGTCTCTCATATTTTTCATGTCTTCGTGTTAAAGTTTCTTGAAAGGTGCATTGTTGAAAATTTAAGCATGTGTTATAGTGAAGTTTTAAGTTTACCGTAAAGAAGTCCAAATTTTGAGAAAATTGCATTTTCATGAACTATGGTTTCAATCTGTTATGAGATGACTTTATATGGTTTTATACTTCATATTATCATGCCTTATTGATTAATTGATCAAAGAGTGGAGTTTTTAAATTTTAGCAGGTTTGACAGTGTTACAATGATTATCACTGTAAAAATTTTAGTTTTAGAAAACAAATGTTCTTTCTTGAATTGATGTTTCAATGTATGTAAAAGTATTATATATGATAATAATTAATGTTGCAGAAGGTATTTTCTCCATAAGTGAAGGATAAGAGAAGATTTTTAAATGTGAAAGTTTTGCTAAATGCTTATGTTTCAAAGTGAGTGAAAGTGTGAATTTATTCTCTTTGATAGTTGATGCTTTGATTATGAATGTATGAGCCTTGATTGTAATGTGTTATGTGATGCTAAGTGTATCCTCTATGGTCTTATTGTTTTAGTGTCATTCGAGGATGAACATTATTCCAAGTGGAGGGGAATGTAATTCTCTAAATTAACTAAGGAGAACTAAAGTTTTTACGACCTTAAAAATGCATATGCTAAGTAATGCTTAATGTGTCCAGAATGACAACTATTAGACCAGGTTCACACAGATAGATGTGCGTAGAACCAAACCTCGGAACCCTTGATACATCCAAGCCAACTAACTTAGGGAGTTAGTTGAGCTATGAAATGTTGGGTCCAACCATTTAGGGCTCTCGAATATGAAGATTTACTCGAAGGAGTCTTTACCGGACATAAAAAGAGGAAATCTTAGGTTTAAAGGTTTAGGGGTAAAATGGTCTTTTGCTGTAAAAAAATAATTTATTATTTAAATATTAAGGTGGAGGGGCATTTTGGGTATAGAGGGCTGAAATTGGGTTGTTGAAGTGAAGTCTTGCTCCACCTAGGTTCGAACCTAGGTGGAAGCAATGAATTATTATGTTTTAATTTAAGTTGGTAAAAATATGTAATTAATTTATATTTATTAGTTATTATCTGATTTATAATAAAATGAAATCTAAATTTTATAAATAAAATTAAACCTTATTTGACTAAGTCCTAAAAAAGACTCCTAAGCCTAAGGAAACTCCTCTCCAATGCTCATCTCTCTCTCTCTCTCTCTCACGTCTCTTTCACTATCACTCACGTTTTTCTTTGAAAAATAACGTTCAAAAACAGTAGGTAAACCAAATTTCTTGACATTTGAAGAACTCACAACGAAAATAATAAAGAAACAACTAATCGAACAAGTTGGCAAAGAGAGGGTTTTTCCGTCAAGTTGGTGTTGAAGCTCTTGGATTTGGATTTCTATTTTGAGGGGTTCTTTGGGCAGAAATTCGAATTTTGAACGTCAAAAAGGTATGGGTTCTCTTCTTTCTTGGTCTCTTACCCAAGAGACCCCTTAAGGTTCCGAATAGTAATTCCGAAAACTATGATTGTTCCCTGTTGAATATCCCTGTCACTACCTCCCATTGAATCATAGGTCAGTTATGTTTTCTTGTGGAAAACTAGGGATGAAACATGTTTTTGTGATTATTATGTGTTTATATGTATGTTTGAAATTATGTGACTTATGTTGATGTTTCCGAAAATGTAACTACCTGTGTGTGTATGTGTTGTCGTGGCTAATGTTCATGGTTTAGGACTTGAAATGGCATGATAGTTCATTATATTTCATGCACACTTGTACATGTAAATGTGATGTTCATATGAGTTGAAATTTGTCTGAATTGAGGAATAATCTCTTGGATGAACAAAGCCATGAAAATTCACCTAAAACGTTCTAAATGCACTATGAAACTCCCCTACAAACTATGTTGTAACTTGATGAAAGGATGCTCAAAAATTAATTAAATTTCTAGCTTTTACAGATGAATTTCGGTCAGCAAAGAGGATTCAAAATGTTGAAAAAAATGAAGTAAAACAAGTGAGGTTATGGAGGATTGAACACGTGACGTCACATTGTTAAAAACCATGAAAATAAAGAAGTAAAATGAAATGTGGTGAAAGGGTTTCGGTCCATGGTATTGGCTAGAAAATGTAACTTAAAAGAAAAATATAAGAAATGAGAGGAGTGGGATTCGAATCCACCACCTCTCAATCTGATTTAATGAAGAGTAAAAAAAATATAAAATGTGAGGCATGGGAATAGAACCCACGACATCTAGGAAGTGAAGGAGACAAAAAAAAAAAAAAGAAAAGGAACATGAGGCGTGGGAATCGAACCCACACCTCTAGGCAGTGAAGGAAAGTCAAAAGAAATGATTGACAAGAGATGTGAGGCGTGGAAATCGAACACACGACCTCCTAGTAGATTTGATTGGAAAAATTAAAAAATATTAAAGAGTGGTTGTGGGAGTTGGAGCCGACAACACCTCGGCCAAAGGACAGAAATTTAAGGCAATGAAAATAAAAAGTAAATAAGTTTGTGGGGGGTCGATCCCACATCCTTTTAGTTACATTAAGTGAAAAATGAAGAGAAATATTAAGGGAAAACTAAAATGAAAGCATCGGGCCCCGAATTTGTGTCCCCAAGCGTTATAGATCAAAGAAAAATGAATAAATATATATAAGTGTTGTTCAAGAGATTTGAAAAACGGATTCCCTTGCACAAGTTCTATATAGATACATAAATCATACATGCGTTAAATCTTCAAGAATAATGCTGCCCACTCACATCAAAATCGAGATCTCTGCATACATACATGATGCATAAGTCTGGTACTACATAATCTTAGGAAGATATGAATCACTTAAACGAACTATGAATGAAGCCTCATGGCTTGTATGTATAGACCCATAAGTCTAGCATACGTTTAAAAATTGTGAACCTAAGACGTAAGTACTGAAATGATGTAACCCTAGAAGGGTTAAGTAAGCGTGTAAAATACAATAAATTGTCAAATGCATAGGCATATAATGAAATCATTATTATGTAATGAAATTATTAAACACTAAAATGTTTAAGTAAGAGTTTGAAACACACAAATGGATAAGTGCATTGGTGTATGATAAAATGAACATTCACGTAAAAAGGGGTGAGCAATTATGAAGAGTCGATATGCTAATGTTAATGAATGTGGTGACAACATTATATGAGGCGAATGTAAAAGATTTGACAAATCTCAAATGAGCCTAAGTAAATGTAACCAAAACGTACTCACCTATGGGAGTGTAAAGTTAATAAATAGACCAGTCTCTATGAACACTATAATGAATGTATTGAGATTAACACACCTATTACTAGTGATGAGATGATAAATAATATATTGAGGTACGATATCCTCATACTAGAAGCCAGCTTTGACGACGTATGAGTTGAATGCAATGGAACTTTATAATGAGAACCGATAGACTAGGTATGAGTGGTGATTACTTCTTTCGTGAAGGTAAGAGTTTTACATAAATCTCATGGGATGAGTATGTCCTGCATGCTTGTTATGAGTATCCTTAAATTTCCTCGTCTTCGAACCTATACTCTCAATATATGGATCTAGCGGGGTATAATTCCCATGTTCACTAGCATGTTTTGAGTCACTTTGGCCGGTGATTCCACCTCTTTTCAGTGTGGGGTTTCATGACACTAGATTTCATGATGCTCACATGATCAATGCCTATTAAAGTTAATGTTCCAAATGAATGAATGAGGCTAGCCTCAAATGATACACATCATGAAATGAATTATCCAAAAGTGTTAGGATAGGATACGCAGGAGGTGAGTTAGACTCAAGTAATGACAATATGTCATTCTTGGTCATTGCACAACGAACCTGGTGAAAGCCTTAAACTACATCCTAGGTATATCTAGTGTTTACACATGCCCATGAATGAAAAGAAATGAAGTACGTATGATTGAACGAAGCTGAATTTTTGTTTGCTAAACTAGACTCGCTAGTTTAGGTCCCATATGTTGAGCCCTCATTTTGGTAAATCTTAATGTCAAGTCCATGATTCAAAGATCTCATGGCATATGAACAAATGAAGTGAACAACATTATGTGTTATATGAATTATGATATGTATTTGTGTATTCTATTGTGTGATGTTTGCAAAATGTTAAGTATGATGATGCATGTTACTCTAATGGCATAGCTTTACTATTCCAAATTCAGAAAGCTCACTGACTTTCCTAATCTCAATTAGGCAAGTCCAGTGAGGTGACCTTCTACAATCATGTTGTTAGTAAAGATCTATTCTAAATCATGCATGTCCTTGGTTTCTGATTTCATATACATACACTTAGTAGAAGTGCGTACTAACCCTACACAACTCTACAATTTGAGGTGATAGCACAGGTGGTGCTAGAGCTACAGGTTAACGCTGACACTATTCATACGTGGAGCATTCATAAGGACATGGTAGGCCCTTATGATTTCCAGGATGATTGCCCATTATATTTAGACATAATTATAGGGTTGACCTAGTGGAGTATGTTCCATTAGCATTTCTTTCCGCTTTTGTTAAGACATTGTATTGGTGTTATTTTGGCAAGTATACATTTAATGCTATATTAAACTATTTCTATCATTTGATGATCTTCATGTTAGATGGATGATGGTGAAAAATTATGAATCTTACATAATGATTAGTATGATGTTAAGAGACAAAAAGTTTCACAAGTTTCTGCTAAAATTAACCTTTACAATGTAAGAATGAAGTAAGTAGGCTTGTCTGCGACCTCTGAGAGGTCAACAACGCCAATCTCATCTGTGGTCTAGAATCCGGTCGTGAAAAAGTTTGTATCAAAGCCCTAGGTTAAATTCTGAAGATAATAAGTTCACATCAACCACATTGAGTAGCTTTTAAGTCATGGTATTGAAGTGCACCATTATCCTGAATTAGAGACTGCATGGTGCGTGGGAAAATTTCCCTTCTTCTAATCTTACCGTGCGTTCTCTAGTGTCTGTTTCTTGGTGTTAAAAGCGTATATAACATCAACTCTTGAGATTCAGAAAGATGAATACAAGGAGAAACAAAGGCAGAGCAACAAGGTGTTCCCAAGGAAAACCCATCTACCAGCACCCTGGCTAGCAGGTTAAGGGACTTGAAGAGGATGAATCCTCCTATTTACACTTGATCTAAGATTGCTGAGAATCTCGAGGAGGAGTGTGGTAAGATATGTTGCATGCAAGCATGGTCCTTTCCAGTTTTATGGTCCATGTCCAACAAGTTGAGAAAAAAAGGTATATGAAGCATAGTAGGGCAAGGAACATGTCAAGACAAGCTGAGAAATTTTTTTAAAGGAGGAGTAGTACTGAAATAAGGGATATGCACAGGTTAAAGAAGAGACTCTCCAACCAAGGGGAGTCAAGTTCTTCCAAGGATCGCTATGATAAGGATTCCAAGCCTAGAGTTAAAGTAGGAAGTATGTCAAAATTCGTGGAGGAGATTGTATGAGGGACTCTAATGGTTGTTAGATTTGTAGCAAACAGGGTCACATGGTTAAGGATTGTCCGAATAGGAGAAGTAAATAAAAAGGGAAGGAGAGAGTTCTACAAAATGGTCCAAGTGAACGGGCCTCAAAAAGGCAACGATTCTTCGCACTCAAGTCTAGGGGTGCATGGGAAGGTACCTCTGCTGAAGTCTTGGGTGCGTAGACTTAATTAGTCTTTCATGCATTTGACTGTGTTTTATGTTTATGCACTAGTATGAAGTTAATATATTTGAGTCATCATGTTGGTTTCTGATTTCTATGAATTGCATGTTTACTTATCTTGTATTCTTTGATGAGACTAGTCTAGGAAAGAGTTTCTTAGTCTATTAATTTGAAGCTACTAGTAGATTTCAAGTATGTGCACCATCATATTAATATGTGAATCACATATTCACCATTGAGTAGTATCGAATTAACTATGTATGCATATATTCTACAGATTACATACTTAGTGTTAGTAAAGAGTAGTGTCATTCGGGGACGAATGTTCCTAGGGTAAGGGGATAATATAACAACCCTAAAAATAGATGTGCTATGTCATGCTTAATGTGTCTAGAATGTCAACGATTAGACCGGGTTCACACAGATTGATGTGCGTACAACCAGACCTCTGATCCCTTGCTACATCCAATACAACTAATTTGGAGATTTAGTTTAGCATTACAATCCAAGATCGCAAATTGCGGAGAAAGCCAAGTCATACCCAGAATTAAATCAAAATCAATCATTTCTAAAATAACCAAATCTACATAAGTGTTGCTCTTCTTCCCCACAAAGGTCACCAAACAAGACCTATATACCTTTTCTACTACCACCACAGACTCTCCCACCGGAGTAGAAACACGAATAGGCATATCAA
>JAKWJD010001330.1:0-87511 GCA_027705065.1 Solanum peruvianum | reverse complement strand
AAAGAAACATAAATACATGTCTTTCTACAAAAAATATCTTCGGAATCAAAAAAGGTGCGGAGGTCATGTTCTCCAATCGCTCCCCTGGCTCAGCATCGCGAATACGGAATGTCTGGCCTTCTGATCGTAATTTAAATAGATCAATTCCCCTAACCATACTAATTCGAAACTATCCTTTGTTTTAATAGACTAATTAGATAAAGGACTACATAAAGAGGTTCCATATCTAGTTCGTAACCGAATCATATTCACCTTACCAAAGAGGTCCCCTAGGGTTGACTTATAATGGTCTATAGGATATCGTAGTGATTTTCCTCTGGATGATTTCATATCTTTCAAGCAAATTAATCCCTAAGTCCACCGTTTACACAAATGGATACCATTAACCGTTCGACTTCAAGGATATCATAACCTTAAAACTAGGTTGAAGGCTCCACATAAAGGAACTACTTAGCTACATTCAAGGTCACATGTCATTTGTACATACAAGACTAAAAAATTATAGCATCATCAGTCAATAACTGATATTCTCATATTACATGTATCAAGTAAGGGACACAAGTCTACAAAAATAGGACACCTCATACTTCACATATAACATATAACATCTCTTCCAAGTAGCACATAAGAACAACCAAGTAAACTATAAGTTACCCATGACACTACCATAGAATCATCAACATAACAATCACAAGAATCACATAGCCAAATACAAATAGTCATGCATTCACTCTAAGACTACACACACCTAAGGACATAGTCCTAGTTTAACATGATCACCTAATGTCAATAGAAGGAACACATACTTTCACTTTACCCGCAAGTACATGGATGGGATCATAATTCACGTAAATCAATTACACAAATCATCATAATATATCAAGTATTTATGACAAGGACATGATCATTAGATTACATATACACCGAGGAGGCCACATTATTCACAAGTAAAGAACATAGAACCGCCACCAAATGTAGACCATACCAATTACATTAATATTTAAGAACTAATTTTCATAGATAAGGAGAATTAGGGCAGCCTACCACCAAACAATTTTCACCACTTCAATCCATAGCTATATCATCCAATACAATACCAAAAGTCCTTTACCCATGGCCATGATCAACAATTCAATACAAAAATCATAATTTTCAAAGAATCTAAATAAATTCAATAAGATTTATCAATCTAATACATCTATCTAATACAATTCTGACATCATTCAATAACCCAAGGTAAACTAAACTGGAATTCATAAACATTGAGACATGAACATAATACCCATAATGTAGACAATTTGACTTAGATTTTTGCACGTGTTCATGATGATGTTTTCTTAAAATCATCTAATTCACCACAATGAAATCAATATTCAATGATTCAAAACCTTTAATGCAAGAACCCATGGATATATTTACATTTAGAAAACTTATCTTTTGAGAAGTCTTTCAAAAACATTTTGAAGATAGGCTATATGATAAAAGAAGTTTCAAGGATGAAGAAACAAACCTTAAATGATTTCAATCAACAAAATTTGAGAGAAATTGGTGGAGAAATCAACCTTCAAGATTCAATATTCCTTCAAGCTATAGTGGAGTTCTATAGATCTCTTTAGAGGTTTGGGTTTTTTATTTAGAATTATGAATTCATCTAGGTGTTTAGGACTTATAAGCCTTAATAAAATACCTAGAATACCATTAGGAAACCTTACGTTGGGTGAATTTACAAATTTACCCTTGCATTTTACAGTAAAGGTTCGAAGGGGACAAAGACCATCGATGCATGGCCATCGACGGTCCATCTCCCAACAAACGGACCATCCTTCTGGTCTCTGGTTTTGTTAGAAGGCTTTTCCTTGGAAGATCTTTCTCCCACGCCTAATTCATGACTTACTCCCTCCACCTATGGGGCGTCAACAAGGCTACTAGCTGTCGATTTCCATCCGTAGGTGGGACAGCCTTAGGCAATTTTTTTCACCATGATAGGTCCTTCCTCAAGGACGCTTGTTGGTCCTTGGGGATGTTGTCCCAGAATTTCCCAACCCTAATATTTCCTACGATTTTAGGACCTCTCACATAAATTTTATAAAAAATGAACACATAAAACACGAGAAACATACTAAGACACACAAGGTCATTTCAAGGCAAACCTTTCGAACGTTATGGACGTTCCAAACATCATGAAACTTGACAGACGACCTATAAACACTATTATTACTTTTATAAGGATCTCATAAGCTCATGAAACACACATAAGAACATAAAAACACATAAGGAATATATAGGTGACTTTGTCGTCCCTTGTTGTTTCACTTAAAAATCACCTAAATCTTTAGACACTACCTACAACATTATAAACCATTTTAGGACCTTAGACCCTTATTACGACCATGTTAGGTTCTAGTTTCACCTAACTCGTTTTAGAAGTATTACAATCCCCCCTAGTTGGACAACATTCGTCCTCGAATGGTACTTCACACTCTCCGAAAACTTCCAATAGGAGAGACTCAGATTAACAGTGCATAACCATACCACATAATCCATTATACAATATAATCCTCTAGAATAAACATCAATTTCATATAATCAAGAGACTGACAACACAACACGAAACTAGAACTAATCTATAACTCATATGCTATAAGACTCACATCCTTCATTCCAAATAGCACGAATTATTTTTATATTCATTATAATTCTCATTTCTATACACAATACAACAATTTTTAACCAAATAACGAATTATTCAATTTTAAAAATTTCACAGTGAACTAAGCAACCATTTTCACACATGCAACTTTTAGGCAATTAGTGATCGAAACTTTTTTATATAAGAATATTAACATATAAACTCATTTATATACAAAATAATAACCTCATGAATGCAAAATTCAAGTAATCAATGAAATTCAATTTCAACAAGACTCCCAAACACAATTCACATGCAACATGCTAATATGACTTTCGACTCTCAATCTTGAGTTGAATAGGAGAGATGAGACAATATATAAAAACTCCACTACTCACCATACTCCCCAACTTATGAGGAACTCATATCAACTAAAATAAAGAACAATTACTTATCAACATTCTTATCATCATCCGACTTTGCTCCTCTTACCCGAAGTGCATAGAAATAATTCTTTTTTTTAGCATCATTACCCAGAACACTTGGAGTAACTTTCTTACCTTCTTTTTCTCTAGAAGAAATACGAGGAAAATCCATCACTTTATGTCCACCCTTACCAAAACCAAAGCAATTAGTAGTACCCCTTAGACACTCTCCATAGTGCTACTTCCAACAAGTAGAATAAGTAGGCTTACCATTTTGAAAACCACTTCCCTTATCAAATTTGACCTTCGGGTTTGTAGGTTCATCTTGAGTTTGATCCCTCTTATTCATCATAGGTTTGTTTTGATCACTTGGTCTACTTCTCTTTAAGTTTCTATGGATCCCTTTAAGTTTGGACTTCTCTATGGCTTGATCATAAACCATAAGGCTAGATAGAATAATATCATCAGGGAACATGGCCGTACAACATTCTTCTTTCACATGGTCGGCAACACTGGTCACAAACCTACTTATCTCATCCCTAGGGTTAGACACCAAGGATTGACCATACCTAGACAACCTAGTGAACTTCAAGGAATACTCCTCAACACTTATATTTCCTTGCTTGTGATTAATGAACTCCTCAACCTTTAGCTCCCTCCTCTCACGGGGAAAGTACATTCCTAATAAAGCCTCCTTAAACTCTTCCCACTCTATAGGACCTAACTCAACCGACCGATTATCTTTCCATTGAGTACACCACACTTAAGCAACTTCCCTAATTGGTACGAAACCAACTCCACCTTCTCCTTAGAAGTCACCCCCATGGCACTTAACACCTTATACACACAATTTAAAAACTCGTGGGTATCCTCTCCCACCTTAGATCCAACAAAGATAGGATGATTCATCCTAACAAAATCTCCCAATCTAGATGTCATAGTGCTTTCTACAATATTCACTCTAGGTTCAATACCTCTATTCACATGAGTAGTCAAGGCTCAAGCTAAAGTATGTAAAGCTAGTCTAATCTACCCATTAGTCATTGCAAGGGGAACCACCGAAAACTCATTACCTTGATGTCCAATAGGGACTTGAACACCTAAGGAAGGCACTTCAGCATCTTTAGCACCTTGAGGAACTTTCTCAACTTGCTCAACTTGAAGAGGAACTTCCTCATCCATCATTCCTTCATCCAACCTTTTAGCGGTAATTTTTCTAGTAAGCATATCCTAAAAATACATGAGAAAATATTAGGAATAGACACTTACAACCTCAACTCGATAGGGACACAAATAGATTGATTAATAAATTGAAACTCTATTGTCTTGTAGCCTCTCGCCCATAGATATTTCATGACTCACATCAATGGTCAAGACTACTATACATGGCGTAATGAGACTTTTTAATTCCTAAGACCACTTTCATGACCTATACTCTGATATCACATCTTTCACAACTTGCATGTATACCTTAGAAGTTAGGGTATTCCTTGGGTCGCAACACGATGTACTTGACCTCTCTATTATTCATCGCATATACATATATGAAAAGTAATGAGAATTTAAATTTTTTGCACGAAATATGTTAAAACATCTTTCAAACATCTTAACTTATGTAATTCTTAGATTCAAGAAGACTTGGCACAAGTCCCATACAATAGGAATATAGAAATACCTAGTCTATTAAAATACTTTGAATTAAAAGACACCAAAAGATGATTATGCCCTCGAGTAAAGTGAGGACATACTTCAAATTTTCTTGAACAGTAACTAAAATCCAAGCTTTCCTTGAAGATTCTTCTCACCTTCCACCTATACCTTTAGATATAACAAAATGTATGGAGTTTAGTACAAACACTTGTACTAAGTATGGCTTAACACATAAAATAATGAAAATGGACATTTATTAGAAATATGTTCCTTTTGATTAAAACATCATAGTAAAAGTATAAGAACAACATTTAACACCATATAAACATATAATATATCACATAAGCATTTTACTTCATTTTAAGCAATATTACAGTAAGCCTAGCCAAGTTACAGTGAATTAATTATAATCACAGTGGAACCCATTTAACATACCATTCTCTCACTAAAAGCTATATTCAAACTCACTTAAGTGAGATAATGATAGACTGCTCATACAACCTCTCTAGATACACCTAATGATCATTAAGACCACCTATGATTATATATATATACCATTAAAATGCACTAAAAATATAAACATGAGATCCTCCTACCAAAGATGATTCTAAGGTTAACTTGAGTAAGTCGTGAAGCAAACGCCCATAAAATCCCTTCACACACACCTAAGAGATCCTTTAGATTACCTAGGATAAGATGATTCTCATTTCATAACATAGCATATAAATAATATGACATTCTCCTTCTCAAAGGTTATCAAAGGACTTAATTATGTAACTCAAGAATATAATGTCCATTCTTTACCTCTTCAACATTAACTAAATAATCTGTAAGACTACCTAAGGTTTTATCATGTCTAATGTATCAACCAACTTCGCTATGTAGAGTCATTCTTAAGACTTCTTATATATTATATGAAGTGACCATTTGTATGACCCCCTTCACACCTTAACTAGACAACCCTTAAACTAATCCAGATAATTACTAATTCATTCATATCCTTTCCAACTTATTTCATTATCTTCATTATTTCATTTAAGAGACATTCTGAACATAAGGACACTCAAGTAATGGTCTATGACAAGATTTAGGTATTCATTCATTAACATCTTCCTAGCCTGTTGGTGCAATGTCTAGATACCGTCCCATACAACAACCTAAATTTCATAGAACTTTTTTAATACTAGGAATTATCTCATGTGATGAGAATAGACAATAACCAACATCGATCATGGTAGCTATGCATGGAATTCGGATTTGTAACGTACTTCGATGGAGGGTATTCTACATGCCAATAGTACAACTTTGACACATCCTATGTAGGCACATGGTTAAGGAATGTGAAGGGTTTCTTTTTTCTCCATTTGTATGATTCAAATAGAGAAACTTCTCTAAACATACTCAATCAGTACTAGCCTTTGTTCTCATAAAGCAATTCAATAAAAGGATTACATAAATAGGTTCCATATCTAGTTAATCCAATCACATTCACCTTACACAATAGGTCCCCTAAGGTTGCCTTAAAATGTTCAATAGGATAGCTTAGTGATTTTCGTATCAATGATTTGATGGCGTTCCAGCGAATCAATATGTAAGTCCACCATTCACACATGAAGGGTACCATTACGACTTCCGACTTCAAGGATATCATAACCTTACAACTAGGTTGAAATCTCCACACAAAGAACCTTCTTTGATATGATACATAGTGACGCCGATGTAGCCACATAATTCACAAGTAAAGCGCATAGAACCACCACCATAAGTGGACCATACAAATAACAAAATCATTCAAGACCTAATTTACATAGTATAAGGAGAATTAGGGAAGTGTACCACCAATCCATTCTCACCACTTCAACTTTATGTAAATACTCCAATCAATACCAAAAGTCCATTACCCATGGCCATGATCATCAATTGAATACAAAAATCATAATGTTCAATGAATATAAATTAATTCAATATGGATTTATCAATCCAAGATAGTCTATACATCATTCTATTACAATTCTTACGTCATTCAATAACCAAAGAAAAATTACACTAGAAGTCATACGCATTGAGATATGATCATAATACCCATATTGTAGCCAATTTGAAGAACATAGGTTTTTGCATGGGTTCAAGAATATTTTTAATTAAAATCATCTACATAACAACAATCTAATAAATATTCGATGATTCAAAACCTTTAATGCAAAAACCCATGGATAGATTCTAATTTAGAAAACAAATCTTTGAGATGTCTTTGAAAAGCACTTTGAACTGAGGCTCCTTTATGGAAGATGTTTAAAGGATGAATAAACATATATTAATTGATGTTAATCCACAAAATTTGAGAGAAATTCACGGATATATCAACCTTAATGCTTCAATCTCCCTTCAAGCTTCAATGGAGTTCTAGAGAGATCTTAAGATGTTTTGGATTTTTATTTTAGAATAATGAACTCCTCTATGTATTTTGGACTTATAGACCTTTTTAAAATACCTATAATAACCTTCATAAATTTACCAAACTCTTATTTGGACGATGGGTGAATTAACCACTTCACCCTTGCAGTTTACTCTAAATATGCATAGGTGACACAAACCATCGACGCCTGGCCATCGACGTCCCATCTCCAAACAAATAGACCATCCTGTTGGTTCATGGTTTGGGTAAAAGTCTTCTTATTTGAAGCTCTTCCTCCCACACCTAAGTCTTGATCTACGCCCTACACCTACGAGACGTCGATCAGGCCACTAGCCATCGTTTGCCATCCAAAGGTGGGACTGTCTTAAGCAATTCATTGCCACCTTGATGGGTCCTTCCTAAAGGACTTTTGGTTGGTCCTTGAGAATGTTCTTTACACCAAAAGTATAAAGTTTTTATGCAACTTACTTTGGTATCATTTGGTCGAATGGAAGACTGCAAAATAACAAAAGAAGGGTGGGTTTTTAACTTACCACCGAGCCCGTAAGTTATCTTGGTTACTGGATTCGGAACGAAATATTTCTTACATAGTTTTTCAATTTCCTAATACGAATAGTGGAGTTGTAGAAAGAAAATGTGAAGCTATGTTCTAAAATAATGAAATCAGAGTTGAAATGGATGAGTATGGGTAAGAAAAGAGATGCTTTCCAATACAATCAATCAATACGGGGGTCTTGAGTCATTTAAGGAAACTGTGGGAAATATTCCTCAGTGATTCCTCACTTATGGTGGTAAACAAGGATCATGTTAAGTTTTTGAAAGATATTTGGCTAGGACACACTCCTCGAATAAATGTTTTTCCAAACATTTTTCAGATTGTATCCCATCTAGACTCAACCATCTCGCAGTATAGGCAAGACAATGTGTGGAATATGATCATAACGAGAAATCTTAATGACTGGTGCCATCAACAGTCAATGCAGGGACAAACAAGTCTGGAGACATAGTAGGGAAAAATCCTACTCAATTAAATCATGCTACTTTCAGCAAAGCTCTAAGAAGACCTTAATTGATCAATAACCATGGAAATTAATCTCGAGAGCTATGTTGAGACCTAAAGTTATTTATTTTAGTTGGATTACTCTAAAAGACTCCTGCTTGACACAAAATGATCTCATGAGGAGGAATTTCAAAATAGTCAACAGATGATACATTTGCTTGTGCAACTTAGAATCTATTTATCACATGTTCTTTCATTGCACAACAGGCCTATGTAACATGTTCTTCTATCTTTTTGGACTCACTTGTGTAAAGACAAGATCAATGAGAGACGCCTTTGTGTTGGAGTTCTCGGAAAATTTTGAAGTCCATCTAGCGGATCTAGTCTTTGGTTCTATGTCACGACCCAAATCGGGGACGCGACTGGCACCCACATTTACCCTCCTATGTGAGCGAACCAACCAATCTAACCTTTAACATTTTAATACAATATCAACAAAAGGAATGTGGAAGACTTAACTAATTAATAAAAACAAATCAATAACTATTATTATTATCCCCAAAATCTGGAAGTCATCATCACAAGAACATCTATCCTCAAATTACTAAACTAAACTATCTAAGAAGCTAAAAATGCATAAGAAGCTAGTCCATGCCGGAAGTTCAAGGCATCAAGACTTGAAGAAGAAAATCCAGTCCAAGCTAGACGCATTAGCTCACCCTGAATTTCCGAAAGTAGTGAAGACTGGCTTGATTTACTGCTGAGTTGAAGTTGACGGAACGTTTGCTGCATTACACAAATAATAAAGAAGAAAACATAAAAGTAGGGGGTCAGTACAACCACAAGTACTGAGTAGATATCATCGGCCAACTCAAAATAGAAGATAATATATATCGAGAAATATTATAAATCAACTATAAACTCAACATGTAGCAACAACAAGTATTATAATCGTCAATAAATACCATCAAGTTCATCCATGAGGGCTCAAGCCTCTATACCATACTCATTTGGGAATTAAGTTCATTATGTTGAGTATATTATCATCTTTCAAGATTCATTATCTTTCTTCCTCTTGTGTCGGTACGTGACACTCTGATCCCCTACCACTATGTGTCGGTACGTGACACTCCGATCCCCTAATTCTACGTGTCGGTTCATGACACCCGATCCCCTATATGTGTCGGTACGTGACACTCCGATCCCCTATATGTGTCGGAACGTGACACTCCGATCCCCTATATGTGTCGGTACGTGACACTCCGATCCCCTATATCTACGTGTCGGTTCGTGACACCCGTCCCACTAATACTGTGTCGGAACGTGACACTCTGATCCACTAATACTATGTGTCGGAACGTGACACTCCGATCCACTAATACTATGTGTCGGAACGTGACCTCCGATCCACTAATTTCATTCTATCCGTTCATCAAGCCTTCTCTATACCAAGGCATCATCAATCCCTTACTTTAATTCATCAAGCCTTCTTTTATACTAAGGCATCATCATTAATTACTTAGATTAAAGTTTCTTTCAAGATTTGGGATTCAAGGGTTTTATCATGCTTGTTTTATCAAAATCACATATCATATTCATGCAAGCATACACTTAAGCATATAGACAGGTTTATAATATCATCAATACATATCATTCCCTATCAAGAGTTCACTACGAATATCGTAAAAACCATAACCTACCTCCACCGAAGACTAGTGATCAAGCAAGAATTTCCAAAGCTTTGATATCCTTCTTCCTTGTTCGACTCTCTCTCAATCGATCAATCTCTCTCTCTCTTTTCTTTTGTTTTGTTTTATTCAAACCCTCTTTCTTTTACCCTAATTAACATATAATTAAGAATAAAAGAGGACAATAAAACCCACTAATTAACTTAAGGTTACCTCTTTTAACCCCCAAGTAATTAGACTTATTAATATTAACCCTCAATCTTTATAATTAAGGAAAGAATAGTCCAAAACGTCCCTTAAAACGTGTGAAGAAATCCTATTCTGCCTGGGATTTGCGCAACCTGTGATGGCCCGTCGTGCCTACGACGGTCCGTCACACAGGTCGTCGCAACCTCCTAGAATCCAAGTGAATTGTGACGGTCCATCACACCTGTGACGGTCCGTCCTGCACTTCCGTCATGACGGTCAGAAACTCGTTTCTTGTACCAAATTCTCAAAAGTTGAAGTATTTTGAAACGGTGCCTCACGACCGTTCGTCGTGGATGTGACGGCACGTCCTGCAGGTCCGTCACAATTTACAGAGAGTCGATTTTCAGTACCAATTTCAGAATTTCTAAGTATGCTGAAACGATACACCCTCGACGGGCCGTCGTGCCTGTGACGGTCCGTCGCAGTGCCCGTGGTTTTGGTTAGTTTTCCCAGAATAAAAATCTGCTGCTCAAAACGACTAAACAGGTCGTTACAATAGATACCAATTTACCCATCGTTCGTCCCCGAACGATCAAAAGAAGAAAACAATGGCGAAAAGGAGTACCTGAATCTGTAAACAGATGTGGGTATTTTTCTTGCATATCTGCCTCCTTCTCCCAAGTAGCCTCTTCAACCGGTCGATTCTTCCATTGAACTTTGATGGATGCAATCTCTCTCGACCTCGACTTGAGAACTTCTCTATCTAATATAGCAACTGGTTCCTCCTCATAAGTCAAATTCTCATCAAGCAAAACTGAATCCCAACGGATAATGTAGTTTCCATCTCCGTGGTGTCTTTTCAACATGGACACGTGAAATACCGGATGCACTCCGGACAGCCCTGGGGGCAAGGCTAATTCATAAGCCACCTCTCCTATTCGCTTTAGTACCTCAAATGGTCCAATATACCTTGGACTTAGCTTACCTCTTTTGCCAAACCGCATCACCCCTTCATGGGTGAAACCTTCAACAACACTTGTTCACCCTCCATGAACTCCAAGTCTCTAACCTTTCGGTCTGCATACTCCTTTTGTCTACTTTGCGCCGCTAGAAGCTTTTCTTGAATGCCCTTCACCTTTTCTAACGAATCCCTCAAGAGGTTAGTACCCCAAGGTCAACCTCAAATGCATCAAACCACCCAATGGGAGATTACACCTCCTCCCATACAATGCTTCAAATGGGGCCATATCAATACTGGAGTGATAGCTATTATTGTATGAAAACTCTGCCAAAGGTAAGAAGCTATTCCAATGGCCACCAAACTCTATCACGCATGCACGAAGCATATCCTCCAACACTTGAATCGTTCACTCAGACTGTCCATCGGTCTGAGGGTGAAATGCAGTGCTAAGGTCCAACCTAGTACCCAATTCGGCATGCAATGTTTTCCAAAACTTAGAAGTATACTGCGTACCTCTATCTGATATGATGGAGAGTGGAACTCCATGCAACCGAACAATTTCTGAGATGTAGATTTTTGCTAACTTCTCTGCATTGTAAGTCACCTTGACCGGAATGAAATGAGCAGACTTAGTTAACCTATCAACAATCACCCAAATGGAGTCATACTTACCCATTGTCTTTGGAAGACCAACCACAAAGTCCATTGCGATTCTCTCCCACTTCCATTCAGGAATGGGCATTCTCTGAAGCGTTCCTCCGGGCCTCTGGTGTTCATACTTTACTTGTTGACAGTTTGGACATTTGGCAATAAAGTCAACAATATCGCGCTTCATTCTACTCCACCAAAAGTGGTGCTTTAGATCACGATACATCTTGGTTGCACCCGGATGTATAGAATACCTTGTACTATGAGCCTCTGTCAGAATAGTGTTGATCAAATTATCGATGCGGGGTACACATACCCTTCCATTAATCCTCAAAACACCTTCCCCATCGATTATTGCTTCCTTAGCCTCTCCTTGCAACACTTTATCTCGAATTCGCCTTAGTTTCTCATCATCAAACTGTTTCCCCTTAACCTGATCAAGAAAAGAGGATTTTGCCTCTACACAAGCTAACAATCCTCCTTCTCGTTTATTCTAACCTCATAAGGTCATTAGCCAGATTCTGCACCTCTCTAGCCAATGGGCATCTAGAAAGTTGCAAATGAGCTAGACTTCCCATGCTTCCGGCCTTTCTACTTAGAGCATCCGCCACAACATTCGCTTTTCCCGGATGGTACAAGATCGTGATGTCGTAGTCCTTCAGTAGTTCTATCCATCTCCTCTGTCTCAAGTTCAAGTCTTTTTGAGTGAATACATACTGTAGGCTACGATGGTCCGTATAGACCTCACACTTAACCCCATATAAATAGTGTCTCCATTGCTTTAGTGCAAAAACTACCGCGGCCAACTCCAAATCGTGGGTCGGATAGTTACGTTCATGCACCTTTAATTGCCTCGAAGCATAAGCAATCACATTCTTCTCTTGCATTAGCACTGCACCCAAACCTGAATAGGATGCATCACAATAAACAATGAAGTTTTTACCCTCTACTGGCAAGGTAAGAATTGGTGCAGTAGTCAACAAAGTCTTGAGTTTCTGGAAGCTTTCCTCACATTCATCTGACCATACAAATGGAACATTCTGCTTAGTCAAGTTCGTCAATTGGGAAGCAATAGAAGAGAATCCCTTGACAAATCGGCGGTAGTAGCTAGCTAACCCAACAAAACTCCGTATTTCTGACACATTAGTGGGTCTTACCCAATTCTTCACTGTCTCAATTTTAGAAGGATCTACCATCACTCCTTCCTTAGAAACTACATGCCCCAAGAAGGATACTGCATCTAGCCAAAACTCACACTTAGAGAACTTGGCATAAAGCATTCTCTCCCTCAACATTTCCAATACAATTCTCAAATGCTCCTCATGTTCCTCCCTACTTTTAGAATATACCAGTATATCATCTATAAATACGATCACAAAGAGGTCCAAATATGGCTTAAAAATCCCATTCATCAAGCTCATGAAAGCAGCGGGGGCATTCGTATGACCAAAAGACATTACCACAAATTCATAATGCCCATACCTTGTTCGAAAAGTCGTCTTTGGCACATCCGTTGCTCGTATTTTCAATTGGTGATAACCGGATCTCAAGTCAATTTTAGAGAAGACACAAGCACCTTGTAACTGATCGAACAAGTCATCAATGCGAGGAAGAGGATACTTGTTCTTAATAGTTACCTTATTCAGTTGTCTATAGTCTATGCACATCCGAAAACTCCCATCCTTCTTCTTCACAAACAAAACCGGAGCACCCCAAGGAGATGCACTTGGTCTAATGAAGCCTTTGCTCAACAACTCTTGAAGTTGAGCCTTTAACTCTCTTAACTCCGCGGGAGCCATTATATAAGGGGGTATAGAAATGGGGCGAGTACCCGGTTCAAGATCAATGCAGAAGTCAATATCCCTATCTGGTGGCATACCAGGAAGATCTGCAGGGAACACATCCAAAAACTCACGGACTACCGAAACTGACTCAATCGAGGGTACTTGGGTAGTGTCATCCTTAAGATGTGCCAAGAAAGCTAAACACCCTTACTAACCATTTTCTTAGCCGAAAGAAAGGATATGATACGCACCGATTGGAAGTGTAGTCACCCTCCCACACTAACGGATCTGCCCCGGGCTTGGCTAACGTCACTGTTTTAGCATTACAATTCAAAATCGCAAAATTCGGAGAAAGCCAAGTCATACCCAGAATTACATCAAAGTCACCCATTTCTAGAATAATCAAATCTACATAAGTGTTGCTCCACACAAAATTCACCAAGCAAGACCTATATACCCTTTCAACTATCACCGACTCCCCCACCGGAGTAGAAACACGAATAGGCATGTCAAGTAGTTCACAATGTAAATTAAGACCATTAGCAAATGAGGAAGATACATAAGAAAACGTGGATCCGGGATCAAACAATACATAAGCCATGCAATCACAAACCAAAAGGTTACCTGTGATGACAACATCTGATGCCTCCGCTTCAGATCTCCCAGGGAAAGCGTAGCAATGGGCCCCATTATTTGTCTGTCCGTTGCCCCTACCATGTTGCGTAGTAGTGGCTCCGTTTTGCCCATCACCTCTGCCGTTGTGGTGACCACCATTACCTCGACCACCACCTCCTCCAGAAAAGCGGCCTCTACCATGACCACCTCTACCTCTAGCCATTGGGGTTCGGTAACTATGTTTTGGACAATTCCTCCTAATATGTCCAATCTCCCCACATCCATAGCACTCTCTGGAGTCAGGCATAGGTCTCTCGGAGTAGTGTTCACCGTTCTGAGGTGGACCCCCAACTACAGTCTGTAGTGAAGACTGAATTGGTCGAACTGAGTGACCTCCAGAGCTCTGTCCTCTAGAGTAAGAACCATTAAAATCACCTCCCCTTCGAAACCTTTTTGATGTCGATGTCGTGGTGAAGTCATCTGGTTTCACTCCTTCTACCTCTATCATAAAGTCTACCACCTCTTGGAAGGATGTTGTCGTTGCCGCTATCTGTAAGGCTGAAATCCGCAATTCTGACCTCAACCCCTTCACAAAACGGCGGATTCGTTCTTGTGGACTGAAACAAAGTTGGGTGGCATATCTTGATAGTGCGCGAAATTTAGCCTCATATGCGTTAACTGTCATCCTTCCTTGCTCTAGACTCAAGAACTTATCCCTTTTTCTATCTCTCAAAGTCCTTGGGATATACTTCTCCATAAACAAGCTAGAGAATGATTCCCAAGTCATAGGTGGTGCCTCTGTTGGTTGACACTCAACATGTGACCGCCACCACATTTTGGCGTTCCCTTGAAACTGATAGCTCACGAACTCGACGCCAAACCGTTCTACTATCCCCATCTTGTGTAGTAGCTCATGACAGTCAACCAGAAAATCGTAGGCATCCTCTGATTCTGCACCCTTAAAGACTGGAGGTTTCAATTTCAAGAACTTACTGAAAAGTTCGTGCTGATCGTTTGTCATTATAGGCCCAGTAGTCAGACGGGGAAATGTGCCTATCTCCAATGTTGCATCCATGCGGGGAGCCATAGTAGCCGCATGCCGTATCTCCGAAATCGGAGGTGTTGGTGCAGAAACCACTGGGGGTGCCTGACCCTGATCAGATAACCCGCTAAGATAAACAAGAACCTGATTAATCATCTCTGGGGTAGGTTGGGGTGGCAGTTCCTCATTTTGCACTTGTTCATTCTCCCCTTGCTCACCCTCTCGCACTACTTCCTCAGTCGGTGGAGGAGTCACCGCCCTAGTATCAGATGGGCTAGGGGATTGTCCTCTCCCTCTAGAGGACGTCCTCCCACGACCTCTTCCACGGCCTCTTGCTGCTGTTCTTCCTCGAGCCACAGCCCCAGTGGCTGGCTC
Source organism: Solanum peruvianum (assembly GCA_027705065.1). NCBI lineage: Eukaryota > Viridiplantae > Streptophyta > Magnoliopsida > Solanales > Solanaceae > Solanum > Solanum peruvianum. The sequence continues at coordinate 72,089 of JAKWJD010001330.1, read as the reverse complement.
AGTCGTTTCTTGTCTTTCCGTTGTTGCTGCTGGTGCGGTCGTTGCTCTAGTTCTAACCATCTGCGAAATAGAGTGAAGATGGTCAAATACCAATTTGTATCACCTAGATACCAATTGGACTCAAGTAGTAGCACGAAAGAAAGAATGAAAGAATGGAATTTTCCTAATGTCTTATAGCCTCTCAAGGAAAAGTAAAGGCGTCCCCCTACCGTTCCTTAAGACCCTACTAGACCTGTTCTTGTGTGATGAGACCAACGAACCTAAGGCTCTGATACCAAGTTTGTCACGACCCAAATCGGGGACGCGATTGGCACCCACATTTACCCTCCTATGTGAGCGAACCAACCAATCTAACCTTTAACATTTTAATACAATATCAACAAAAGGAATGTTGAAGACTTAACTCATTAATAAAAACAAATCAATAACTATTATTATTATCCCCAAAATCTTGAAATCATCATCACAAGAACATCTATCCTCAAATTACTAAACTAAACTATCTAAGAAGCTAAAAATGCATAAGAAGCTAGTCCATGCCGGAAGTTCAAGGCATCAAGACTTGAAGAAGAAAATCAAGTCCAAGCTAGACGCATTAGCTCACCCTGAATTTCCGAAAGTAGTGAAGACTGGCTTGATTTACTGCTGAGTTGAAGTTGACGGAACGTTTGCTGCATTACACAAATAACAAAGAAGAAAACATAAAAGTAGTGGGGGTCAGTACAACCACAAGTACTGAGTAGATATCATCGGCCAACTCAAAATAGGAGATAATATATATCGAGAAATATTATAAATCAACTATAAACTCAACATGTAGCAACAACAAGTATTATAATTGTCAATAAATACCATCAAGTTCATCCATGAGGGCTCAAGCCTCTATACCATACTCACTTGGGAATTAAGTTCATTATGTTGAGTATATTATCATCTTTCAAGATTCATTATCTTTCTTCCTCTTGTGTCGGTACGTGACACTCCGATCCCCTACCACTATGTGTCGGTACGTGACACTCCGATCCCCTAATTCTACGTGTCGGTTCGTGACACCCGATCCCCTATATGTGTCGGTACGTGACACTCCGATCCCCTATATGTGTCGGAACGTGACACTCCGATCCCCTATATGTGTCGGTACGTGACACTCCGATCCCCTATATCTACGTGTCGGTTCGTGACACCCGTCCCACTAATACTATGTGTCGGAACGTGACACTCCGATCCACTAATACTATGTGTCGGAACGTGACACTCCGATCCACTAATACTATGTGTCGGAACATGACACTCCGATCCACTAATTTCATTCTATCCATTCATCAAGCCTTCTCTATACCAAGGCATCATCAATCCCATTACTTTAATTCATCAAGCCTTCTTTTATACTAAGGCATCATCATTAATTACATAGATTAAAGTTTCTTTCAAGATTTGGGATTCAAGGGTTTTCATCATGCTTGTTTTATCAAAATCACATTATCATATTCATGCAAGCATACACTTAAGCATATAGACAGGTTTATAATATCATCAATACATATCATTCCCTATCAAGAGTTCACTATGAATATCGTAAAAACAATAACCTACCTCCACCGAAGACTAGTGATCAAGCAAGAATTTCCAAAGCTTTGATATCCTTCTTCCTTGTTCGACTCTCTCTCAATCGATCAATCTCTCTCTCTCTTTTCTTTTGTTTTGTTTTATTCAAACCCTCTTTTTTTACCCTAATTAACATATAATTAAGAATAAAAGAGGATAATAAAACCCACTAATTAACTTAAGGTTACCTCTTTTAACCCCCAAGTAATTAGATTTATTAATATTAACCCTCAATCTTTATAATTAAGGAAAGAATAGTCCAAAACGTCCCTTAAAACGTGTGAAGAAATCCTATTCTGTCTGGGATTTGCGCAACCTGTGACGGCCCGTCGTGCCTGCGACGGTCCGTCACACAGGTCGTCGCAACCTCCTAGAATCCCAGTGAACTGTGACGGTCCGTCACACCTGTGACGGTCCATCCTGCACTTCCGTCATGACGGTCAGAAACTCGTTTCTTGTACCAAATTCTCAAAAGTTGAAGTGTTTTGAAACGGTGCCTCACGACGGTTCGTCGTGGATGTGACGGCACGTCCTGCAGGTCCGTCACAATTTACAGAGAGTCGATTTTTAGTACCAATTTCAGAATTTCTAAGTATGCTAAAACGATACACCCTCGACGGGCCGTCGTGCCTGTGACGGTCCGTCGCAGTGCCCGTGGTTTTGGCCAGTTTTCCCAGAATTAAAATCTGCTGCTCAAAACGACTAAACAGGTCGTTACATTCTAGCCTGTATTTTGTGTTCCTTATGGACCGAGAGGAACAAAAAATGTTTTGATGGTACCCCAACTCCCATCTCTACTGTTAAAGTAAGAAGTTTGATCACTATTTTTGGTTGGCGTAATTCTATCCTGTACTAATGTCGATTCTTATTTAAAATTTATCAGCTCCATATATTTCTGTTGTTAACTATTTAGATAGCTTTGTTTTTGCCTTTTGGGAGCTCATATGTCTTTCTTTTGTAACTTATGCATCTTCTTGATGCTTTGTTAATGAAATCCTTTTTACTTCATAAAATTTTTTGTCTATACAGATGTGGTGTCTTATGAGCATATTTGGCATATAAAGTGGGAAGAAACACATACCTTTATGAGCATATCATCGATGTATAGTGGGGAAGAAACATCGACCAGAAAAATCCACATAACAATTCCGAAAATTATAGACACTAACAAATCGCTCTAAAACTATTCTACTCTTCTGTGAGATGAGCAGCTAAGCAATCAAAAACATTAAGTCTGGTATGAAAAGAAACATTAAGTCTTCAATTATGTGCACTACTATTATTATAGAAACAACAACAAAAAACTAGTGTAACCCCATGAGTTAGGTTTACGGATACAACCACATACACTATGTAGAGGGTATAGTTAATATGCACAGGAAACGTAACTTAGATCTGGGGATACAACAACATACACAACATAATGACACAAGTGGACTAAGTGGAGGGTATAGTTAATATGAACAAGAAACTTAACCAACATATAAACGAAAATTCTGCACTGCTAACCTAATTAACTTATCGTATTGAAATAATAAAATTATAGTCTAACAAACCAGGTAAAAAGTAGAAATAATCATATAACATTGGCATATATAAGATAACACAAAGATATAACCATGACACCTATAGATACCAAAATTATATCTTCATCGCCTCCTACACATATTCTCACTCCATACTTAAAGTATTCATGTATTGAAAAAGGCAAAACTTGGTCAAAGTCTCAGGATGTAATAATTTTAAGCAAAATAAAATTTTGATACTTAAACATCCTATTAATGAAATAAGAATAATTAAAGCATATCAGCTAGGCAGTAAAAACTCTGACCTTGGAATAAACCTTATTAGGAGACCCCATAATGAGACTACAAAGGTGAATATCTAGCAATCTTAATGTTCAAAAACAATCCCAATATATGTATCTTGCTATCTTCAATTACTATCCTAGTTTTCGTTGCCTTCTCTAGACAAAATTACATCTTTCTTCCTTTCCAAGACAATCTACCGATAGCTCTAGACAAATGCTAACTTCTTAGCATTTTCACATCCTTGATCTTGAACGAATCCATAAATATCTCAAAATAATGAAGATTAAGACATAAAATACTAGAAAGTAATACAATTTAAGAGACATTACAAGATCATGATTAAGAAAAGAAACAAAAATTTTTGAATTACAAGTAGCGGAATGATAATAACGAATATAAATTCTCGAATCTTTAAAGCGATATTAAATCGCGGAAGTAACTAATGAAGAAACACATATCTCATATTGAATCAACATTAACTCAAAGATAAATCAAATAAAAAGATACAAACTCATCAAGACAACTTTCAAATAGCCACAATATCACTCTTAAAATAGGTGAAGAGGAAAAGAGTACTATGAGGAAAACAACATTACCTTTGTTGAGACAATTAAATGAAAGAGGATGAGCAGGGAAACGATCTTCACCACGAAACTTGAACAGTAACGATGGATGAGAATTACGGGTAAAATCTCAGACTCATACAAAAGCTTGGGAAAACTGATCTGCAAAACAAATTAGATATGTGATACTCTTATTGAAACTTTACGTTCCATTCCATGAATGTGTTTCTATATATATATTCTAACTATTTTCTTCAGTTTCTCTAAATGTGTTTCCTCAATTAAATCCCAACTTTTTTTCATTCCCTAACAGTGGAAAAGAAGTTCATAAAGGGAAGATAAAATATGAGGTACACTACCAAAAATCAACTGATGAATCTAAAATACAAGTCACACTTCCAAAAATTGTATAAAAATACAAGAAAATAAAAACCCTCACGCTAAAATTTAGACCTGAGAAGACACCCTCTTGGGTTCATGCTACTGTTAAAATTGTGTTCATGTGCAGCGGTGTTTCTTATAATTCCCCAATTACTCTTGACTTTAAATTTTTGAGAACTACATTGTAGCCATCAATGTTTAGCCACCTAACAAGATTGCCTCACATGACCCATACAAAGACTTAATTTTTCCCCAACATTAGGAAGTAAAATATCATTCATAGGGTCATGGTTCCAACAATTTTCACTCAACAAAATATCCTTGTCTATCAATGGACGACACTTATACTTTTTATTGTTGAAGATATAATGGACCATGGTTGGCCCAATTATCATACCAAGTACTAGATGTACCTCCTTTAGGTTACCACCATAGATATGTTCTATTATCACTCTCATATTGTAACAACTCATATTTGAAAAATACTAGATTTCCACTTCTCATAAAATTTAAGGTGCAAATTACGGTTGTCACCTATGGATCATAACTTAGAAAAATTGCTAATTCTCAATCAACGGACAGGCCTATGATCGGTAAGTCAAAACCACAGTCCGTGGTCTGTGTCCATGGATCAAAACCCTTTTTCCCATCCTCTAACACAAACTATGGACAAATAGAACGGACCGTTATTCGATCTACTGTCCCTAGTTCTGATCATATAAAAAGGTTAGCGGTCAATTAGGGGGAAAATATTCATTGATAATCTTCAAATGGTCATAACTCTTTGTACAAAATTAATTATGTGTTCCATGAACTATGGTATGATTGATAATTGAAATCGATTTCCAATGCCACCGAGTTTGCTAAAATCCATTCTCAAAGTAAGAAGTTATCATAATTTTAGTGAAGCCCTGTGAAACAGACTTGACTTAAGACCCCAACTTATGGACCGTACCTTGAACTACAACATATAGGTCAAATACATCTCTCGCTCCAACATTAATCAATTGAGGGGTCTTTTGGTCATTTCCTTATTTGTTTGACCAATAAGATACGTCGTTTATACCCTAAATCATGAGGTATTACTCAGTTTTAGCCTAGAAACTAACTAGAGCTTACGTAAGTCAAATCACTAATCAAACTTAGAAATTCAAAAAGGTCAATAACCCTCGTTCAAGAATGCATAAACATGCCATCATTTCCAACCCCATAATCTTAGGATTTTTTTGTGGAATTCGTCACCAGGAATGTGGGATTTCAGTAGTGGCGACCGTTCGCCTATTAGATCACTAGAATTCAGTCAATTTATTGATTCCCTTATTATAAATAAACATATAATTTCTAGAATTACATCATATAATCGTGAATTACATATGTTTATGTTTCAAATCATATTATAATGTTATCACTTAGTTTATCACATGAATATCAGAACCCTAGCTTTATATTTCGTTAGTTCTTTAATTACACATGCTAGGTCAGACATATCAGTTATTTAGTTACATGCCTTTGTAATTAATGTATCACTACAAGATTAATTGTTGCATTCTAAATTTGCATGTTCATTTTTCATCCAGTTCATATTACTGAAACTCAGTCATAATGTGTTAACAATTTAATTCATTAGAAATAGCATAATACCGAGTTGGGTTACGATTCAACATAGGCAAATAGTGCTAGAACTACTAGCCATGTAGGTTGTCCGTCCCTTCTATTGGCACCAGCTTAGTGATCATGCTTGTATCCCTCTATACCTTTTTCAGGGTATATTGGATTCTCTCATTATGGAGTATACAACAGACACTTTATTTTGCACATATGGTTTTATTGTGGGTTATTAGTAGGTCCCAGAGTTCAATTACATTGTATTCCATTGACCATATTCACATTTTAATCATTTTTTCAGTCTCAGCATGTTATAAATTTTTGCATTGCATCTAGTTATTTTAGCATTTAGTATATCATGCTAAGAATATTACTTTTTTTTCTTGTTCTGTTATTTATTATTTCATCTTTATTCTATTCTTCATGCTCAGTACTTTCCATGTACAAACGCATATGTGCGCTACATCTTCTCGTGATGTATGTTCAGGTTCTCCACATCCACATCACGCTTAGATCGATTCCCAATCTTAAGTTCAACAAAACTAGTGGTGAGTCCTCATTCTCCGAGGACAATAGTCATGAGTTTCTTTCACTATCTCTTAACCTTTAGTTTACTTTTACTAGACTTATTTGGGACATGTTCAAATATTTCTAGTCAGTTAGAGGATATTTTATGACATAATTATTTTAAGCTTAGTATTGAGTTAATATTTTATTTGTATTAAACTCATGAGTTTTCATTTATCTCAATTATTTCATATGGGTATTCCCCATTTTTTCATATTTTTATACAACTTCTTCATTAGTTTATTATATTTAGTATGCTCATGATCATGTCAGCAGAGTTAGTTTGGTATCACTTGTAGTCTTAGGCCCCGTGTCTGCGTCTAGGGGGTATCTCGGGGCGTGACAAACTTCGTATCAGAGGACTAGGTTTAAGTCTCCAAGAAAGTCTGAAGAGCCACACTAAGTTGTGTACCATTCATGGGTGTGAAGTGCACCAAATCTAGTGAGATGGAGGCTATGAAGTGTTTTAGGAAAACTACACTTTATTGATATTTTTATCATGCGTTGGTATGATCTCCTTTAAAATCCATCATTGTGCTCTTAAGATCATGCCTCCTCGTAGTTTTTACACATGTAATGCTAATTCAATTTTTCTAGTCCCATATAAGGATGTTTTAAATGCACCGATTCATCTTTTAATCAAAGAATGACCAACAAGAATAATTAACAGGTTTTAGTTCCTATTGATAGGATTGATGGATCAGTGGCAGATAGAGTTTGAGATTTTGTTAGGATGAGTCAACCTGGGGTTTAAGGGTCACAAATTGGTGAATACCAACAAAAATTCATTGATGAGTTTAGTAAAATATTTGGAGTGATGCAAGTGAATGTTAATGGTAGGGTTGAGTTTGCATTATACCATCTTTAGGATGTTGTTAACATATGGTACACATAGTTGAAAGTTAAAGGAGATGCACTTATCTCTATAACTCTCTTTATAACATTTAAGATTTTTGTCAGTCTAAAAACTCTCTAAGAACCTTTAGATGTCTCTACTACAATTTGTGACCCATTTATAGCGAGACGCGTATACAGAAATTTCATTGTCACAGTCTCGAAAAAATTCACCTCACCAGATCTTGTAGAGTTAGAAATGGTAGACTTTGATTCAATTGTAGACATGGATTTGTTACATTCCTTTTATGTATTAGTTTATTATAGAAGTAGGATTGTTCATTTTTACTTTCTAAATGAACAAATTTTAGGATGGAGGGGTCGTAGCTTAGATTCCATGGGTCGATTCCTTTCGTACCTTAAAGCAAGAAAGATGATCTCTAAGGGTTATCTCTATACTCTAGTTCAGGATATGGATTTTTGCTCTGAAACCCTAACATATGAGTCATTTCCAGTTGTGAATGAATTTCTAGAAGTGTTTCAACAATATCTTTTCGGAATTCCTCCCGAAATGGAAATTGATTTTGTACTAGATTTCCTTCTAGATACCTAGACTATTTTTGTTCCTTCTAACATAATATCTCTAGCTTAGCTTAAGGAATTAAAAGAGCAGTTGAAAGGCCTTCTAGATAAGGGCTTCATTAGGCCTAGTAATTCCCAATGGGGTGCACCAGTGTTGTTCGTAAAAATGAAGCATAATATCTTAGAATGTTCGTCGACTATAGATATTTGAACAAAGTCACAACAAAGAATAAGTATCCCCTCGCAAGTATTGTTGAATTGTTCCACCAACTTCAGGGTGAAAGCCATTTCAAAATGGTGTACCTTAGATTGGGTTATCATCAACTTATAGTTAGTGATGTTGACATTCTGAAAAAAAACCTTATGAACTCATTATAGTCATTATGTATTTTGTAGTAATGTCATTTGGACTAAAAAATGCCCCTGCAAATTTCATGGATCTGATGAATAGATCTTCAAGCAGTACTTGGAATTCTTTGTTATAGTCTTTATTGATAATATCCTCATTTACGATAAGAATGAGGTAGAATATGTGAGTCGTTGAATGTTCTTCTGGAAAATCTCAAGGATCGCCAGTTATTTAGAAAATTTATCAAGTACCAGTTTTGGTTGCAATTAGTTGCTTTCCTTTGGCATATTTTGTCTGGTGAAGGAATTCGACTACATTCCGAAAAGATGCTAGTAATGAAACAATATCCCAGACCTACTTCTTCTACTGATGTAAGATGTTTCTTGGGTCTAGCGGTTTATTACAAAAGTTTCATGGAATGATTTTCATCCTTAACATCATCATTGAATAGGTTAAATCAGAAGATGCTCGAGTTTCATTGGTCAAATGATTGCGAGAAAAGCTTTGCATGATTAAAAACATGATTGATTACAACTTCTGTCTTGACTCTACTAGAGGGTTTAGATTGTTAATTGATCTATTGAGATGCATCAAGAGTTGGCCTAAGTTGTGTGTTGAGGCAACGAGTTAAATTTGTAGATTATCCTTTAAGACAACTTAAGGTACATGAGAAGAACTATATACTTCATGACCTCGAACGTACAACAATGGTGTTTGCACTCAAGATCTGAAGACACCACTTGTATGGTGTTCAACCAGATGTGTTCAGTGACCATAATAGCCTTCAATATGTGCTCACCCAGATAGAGTTTAATCCTCGCAGGGAATTGGTCTTAAGTTTCTTAAGAATTATGATATGAGTGTGCCTTACCATCCTGGTAAGGCATATATAATAGTAGATGCTCTAAGCATATTATCTACGGGTGTTTCCATACCTGAGAACAACTCTCGCACTACATACGAGTTGGAATTTATTTTTTGAAATATTTGTTCCCAAAACACTGGACCACAAACACGTTTTAGTCCTAAATCTCCACAAAAGATTTGAATACATGGACTATGAAACATCAAATAATGACCTGAAACCTAGACCTTCTGCTATCTTTGGGAGATATATATTATCCCAAGATTCCGAATGCTTGGTACTGCAAGATTCCTTATATCCCCAAAAGAATTTGGAATAGAATCTATGGAGATCCCTGATGACACATTGAGGGAGTACTATTCAAGAAAAAACATTTATAGGGATAAACTGTTATCAAAACCTACTTACATCGCAGGATAAAATATAACATTTCCAAGATTTTTCCCACGGGCAGGGTAGGCTTTATGTAACGGAAAAATATATGTTGTACAGAAAGACATAGATTTATGGCACATATACATTCCGACATTTCAAATAATATTTTATCGGAATAGAAGTAAGGAGGCTAATGAGGTTATGTAGCGACTATTTGTGCCTATTAAAACTATAGGGGTTCTTTTATGTTAGTACTTTTCGGGCGTATGGGGGCAAGGTCATGTTTTAGCTTATTATGTGCTAAGATTTATTGTTATAAAGATATAATGTATTTTTTATGTGTTTCAGCCCCTCCCTTTTCATTCAACACTTATAATCTAGTTTAAACTATCAATTTACTACATGCTTAGTATAGTATTTTGTACTGAAACCCCTTATCTAAATCTCTGCATTTATGCGTGTAGGTATTAAGAGGAGACTAGATAAATCTATGGAGTGAGATAACCGCGGAGACAATAAAAAGGTTAACCCCTTCTTCTAGGGTTGCTAGAGACCAAAAGGTTTCATTGTTTTTATTTTTAAATATTTTTTTAGGGCCCGGGACCTATCCCATTCAAATGTATATTCGTAACAGAGTTACAAACTAGTATATGTTTTTTTTATAGCTGTTATGGTCCATATTTGCCATGTCTTAATGTTGGCATATGATTGATAGTGTGTTGATGTATTGATTAATACATAGTTATTTTCATGTATATAGATCATGGTGTCTTTGATCTCCCACAAAGATTTTATGCATCCTGATTACCATGGTGGCGTTGACGATTGAAAAAAGCTTACGTGCTTGGTTGTTATTTCTTTGAGTTAACATGTTGGGAGTACGCATTTCCATTGTAGAGTTGTTGATAGGGGCCTTCTCGACAGAGGGCTTATTTTTAAGTCAAGATATACTAATCAAATGAATTAACTATGTGTTGCTGCCATACAACATAAGCCAGTGGTTACGCAGGATTGGCTTATGCGTATGTTTTTTGGAATCTAGTGACCGTTGCACCGCTCAAGTTTTGTCTGTGACATATGCGCAGTCATTTTGGGCGAGGTCATGCTAAATTCAAAATTTTTCTTCTTTTTAGGTGATCAACAATGTATAGTTTGAACTTATCTTTTCATTATTGTCCATTCTTTGAAACATCTATCCTTTCCTTGTCCATTTGCCTCAATAGCTGCAAATCATCAATATATATCATAAAAAGAAAAAGTTAGACAATAAAGATAATCATTGAGATAAATAGTTCTAAAATGAGTGTAAATATACAATTCATTATAAAGGTGAGACTAATGTTACCGAATGTATTTTGTAAATTACCAAAGTAGATTTAGCTTATTGATAATGACTAAAAAGTTATTACACATGATGGTAAGTTTGGCAGACTAGATGTAGTGTGCTATCTATGATTGAGTGAATAATTAATTTGGTCTTTGATCGCCGAAGTAGACGGTAAAATTTTTCAAAATATTTTCCTCTAAGGGAGATAATGAAGATGTGTAGCCACTAATTTTCGCACATCACTGAGCATTTTCATCTATCTGGTTCTGCATTATTTTCCAATCTTTGACTTTAGTTTAAATTACACTCAAACATCCATTAGTGAAAGTAGGAAAATATACTTGGCTTATCTCGCAGAATGTACATAGTTAATATTGTGTCTCAACATAGTTTTAAATCATAACTTGTAATTTTGGGCATTTGGGTTGGTGTCACTAGGCAACAATTTTTATTCTTAAGTTTAGACAGGCGGAGATCTGACACATTTGGGTTTCCAGCTAATTCATTCATACTAAATGGGAAGTAGTGAAGTAATTTTGTAATCCCTCAATACTTTGTCAGAACTTTAATCCTTCATGAAGATATTTGTTAGTATATCATGTTTACGGTTTCCCTATGGTCGGGCTATCGCTTTTAGTTTTGGGAAATCATCAGATGGAACACACCAGCCTTTCTAGCTTCTCTATCTGTCTTATGATCATTTCAATCTCTCTAACTTTATATCGATCCTTCTTCAAACAATGGTTCCCACCGGATCTTCAGTAGTTAGTATGAGAACCCCCCAAATGAATTCTCCAGTAATTCAACTCTTCATTGCACAATGCCTAAAACATTATATATACTAGGAGTTCCCATCTCTTGGTCATACTACATTTATGATTTTTGATCAACCTCCTATTACATTTTTGGATACAAAGTCAAATTTGGTCATCATTTTAGCAATGTGTTTTCAGCGTCCTCATGATACTTTACCATACATGGTTTACTTTAGTTATATTATTTAACAACAATGTTTGGACATCGAAATAGTTGTCTCAACAAGTCCCCTTGAATTTGTTGATCAACAAATATTTTGTTGATTTAATCAAGGCTAGAATAAAAATATTACAGAAACTAGTAATCTGAAAAACAGTGTTGGAAATCATAGAAGCAATTTTCTGACCATTACCATTTATAATAAAGATGTTTACCTCCCAACTCTTTTAAAGATCTGGATATTTTCCCTAAGCTATACTATTATTATGGGTGGAAAGAAACTTTAAAGAAAATATACAGTGCCCTCTTACTATGATGGGATAGAACTATTCGTCAACCCAGTAAAACATGTAGTTGCTTCTTGTTAAGGAAAATGGGAATAATCTTAGGTTGATATATTCTTGTGAGATGTTCTTGAAGACGAATGTACAACAAATATCTACAAAGTTTCGAAGGTGTTCATTAGGATCATCATGAACTAAACCATCCAACAATTTTTTCATTGGAGCAATTATAGCATTTTCCAGTTACATAGAACATCACCTTCTATGTTGCAGGCAGAAACTGGATACCTCCATTGGTTGCAATGACATTTATGTGAACGTCATCCAAGTAGCCGATCTGATCATTTTTCTTGTAGTGGCTAGAGTCGTTACTACCATTTTAACCCGTGTATATACCTACAAATAGGCGACAAAAAACTGAAGATACAAATATACTAACAGTCAAAAAGTTTACCGACAAACTTAACCAATTTAATTCTTAGTCAACATTCCTTGGTAGAGGTACCATTGTTTAACTATACCCAAATTACCTTATGAATAATTATAAGAGTAAGTGTTATTTGTCAATGAAAATACCCAACAAATTTCATAGTCGAATATCATAAATAATGTTGTAACTATAGGAAATTAACTACGAAATTAAGAGTACTAACCTACTTATTGTAGTACTTTAGGGAAATAGGGTTGACGATTCCACCAAATATACTAAATTAATATTCTTAGACTTACCCAATAAAGAAGTAATCAACTGGTGCAGCTATATCAATCGATGTCACAAAGAGGTAGTTGGTTTCTTAATAATGTTGAATAATTATGGATAGGTTAGGTCAACTTTAATGGCACTAATGTTTTGTCGATCTCATAGTACCAATTCTCAGTATCTATTTTTGGTCTCATATATCTGAATAGAAAATAAACTAATTACGTAAAAGAAAAACTCTTTCGAGCGGATTTTTTACTACAAATTTTAAGTTTCATGAATTCAAATAATTACCGCTCAAATTGATCTTTCGAGAATTAGTCATAGATCCAAAACAGCAAATTGCAATCTTAACCATGAATTAACCCCATTCTAATTAGCTAAAGTCATGAATTGACAACAATCAAACAGAGAAAAACACAGGGTGTGTTTGGTATGGAGGAAAATGTTTTCCGTGGAAAATGTTTCCTAGAAAATGAATCCTGGAAAACAAGTAGATTTTAGACTTATTTTCTCATGTTTGGTTGGTAAGTAGAAAATATTTTCCGGAAATGATTTTTAGTGTTTGATTTATGAATGAAAAATATTTTTCAAAGATATCTTTTATTTTTACTAGAGTAAAAAATAATTTATGATATTGAAAATATTTTTTAAAATCAAAATTATTATTTTTTGGGGTGGTGGTGGGGATAGGGGTGGGCGGCGGGGGGAGGGGGGACGGAGAGGAGGGGGGAGGAGTCAAAAATAAAAAATTTGAAGTTGATAGTATTTTTGAAAAACAAAATTAATTTTTTGGGGGGCTGGGGGGGGGGGGCTGTGCCGGGAGAGGGGGTAGGAGTTTAAAAATAAAATTTTAAAGTTGAAAATATTTTTTAAAAAGCAAAATTAATTTTTTGGAGAGGGGTTGGGGTGGGGGGGGGGGGTCTGGCCGGTGGGGGAAGGTCAAGGATCAGGTGAAAAAATAAAAATTTTGAAATTGAAAATATTTTTTAAAATTAATGTTTTCCCAAAAAAAATGTAATTTGAAATTGGAAGAGAGTTGTGGAAAATGTTTTCCTTAATTTTTGAAGGGAAGTCATTTTCCTTAATTTTGAGGAAAATGAGTTGATTTGGAAAACATTTTCCAAAACTTTTATCCCAACCAAACATGGGAAAATTGGAAAACATTTTCCAGAAAATGTTTTCCTTCATACCAAACACACTCACAATATCCACTATATTTACTCAATTACAAACCCCATAATTGCACTTTTAGTATTGTAGTTTTAGTCACATATTATAATAGTAGAGAAATTATACATATCATGATATAGAGTCCATAGATGTAATAGTTCTAAGCAATTATAATCTTCCCATTGTTAATTTCATAATTGAAATTTAAAATCCCAAAACTAAAGATGTTTTCACAAGGTAAGCAGTCTCATACATAATTCAATGGAAAAAGATACAAAAATTGTCTTATTACAAAAACAAGACCTATTCAAAAAACTCTTTATTTTTTCTCTCATTTTAGATACTCATAGCTTCCATAAATTAACCCCATAATTCATTAGGTGAGAAACTCGACTTCATTAGTTTGGATCGCTAAACAAGATTGGTAGATCAATGTCTGTTTCATAACTTGCCTTTGTTTTGCTTTGTGCTTCGGATGTTAGATTCTTTTTTGGCGAATATGATAAATTTTTCCTTTCACATTTGAGGGATCAGGAACTACTACTTTTATTCTCCTATTAAGCCTTTAGTTTTAATAAAAGTCATGTCACCTTTGCTAATGGTTGATATAACATTTAAGCACACCTCATCTAGTTCAAGTCATCGACGAATCAAAATCACTATAAAATCAAACTACATGAGTTGGGGACGAATACCCATGGAGTGGTACAAGTTTAAAATTCACTTAGGAAGTTCAAACGTTGTCTAATCAACCATAACAATAAAATTTATCGAAAAGAGTTTTGATAAAAATAAAACGGTGCCACGAATTTTTGATGGATGTTTCGGAAATATCAACCACAAATTGTCCTAAACACATCAAACATACAATAGAGAGAAGGATTCTAGAAATGTTATCTTTTTTAGGAAATAATAGGCATATGAGTAATCTTAACTACAAGAATTAAAAATTTTTAGGTTATGAAAATATGTATATATCCGAGTTCAGTCGAATTGGATTTGGAAAATGAAGAAGGAAAAACTAGAGTAAGTTCATGAAACTAGTCCCCGTCATGAACTTGTTACCCAAGATAAAAAATAATTAACCTCGCGTTGCAGACAGGAGGCCGACTTGTCTATCTCAAAATTCAAATTCGAGAGCATTTATTTTAAAATATCTTCGCGTTGCGACCTTTTTCCAAGATGGTGATTTCGTAAATTTTCTCCAATTTAGCTATTAGAAATCATTCCTAAACACCAAGAGACATTTCCTATAACAATTTATAATCCTTGAATCCATTCGATTCAAGGAAAGTTAAGAGTCAATTCAATAAAAGTTAATAGTCAATTCAAGTAAAGTTAAGACTCAAGTCAAGTGAAGTTCATCAATGTTTTCTCGGTTCTTTTACAAATATTCTGACTCTGGCTTTAGATTAAAAGTTTCAAATTAAGGTAAGAGTAAGGATTTAAGTTTAGTTCTTAAACGGCTACAGGAAACTAAGTATTCCTAAAGAATATATAAATGTTTTCTCATTTGAGATAAGACGAAATTAATATCTTTAAATGAGTTTTGAAAAGAATATCAAACATCGATTCCAAGAGATTTTTTATGTTAAGTGTTGAGTAATTATCTCAACCTAAATAATGAACTTGTTTTTAAAACATATAATTTTGGTATATTCTTGGAGTAGTATTAAGCACCGATTTGGGGATGCTCGTTTATTTCAACTCAAGTCCCCATAAATCATGCAACCATCATGTGTATCAATGGGTCATACTTTTTAGACATCACTTAATATAATCTAGTGGATCTGCTTAGTTAAGAAGATTCTATATGATGGTAAAGTATAGGACAGTTCTTGCAGAATGGACAGGACATTGTATCACAACATAAGCTCAAAGTGGTGCTTAGAGAATCTCCATAGAAACAGTAATAATTTCACATAAGAGGAAAGTTAACTTTGTTACTGTTTTATCTTTAACAAACTAAGTTGACTTTCAATTGTATATAAGCTATATATATATATATATATATATTATATATATATATATATATATATATATATATATATATATATATATATATATATATATATATATATATATTACATGTGATTTATTGTTTTGTATTTGAGTTAAGTTATTCCAATTTTGATAGGAAACAAGGTAAGTATTTCTTCATGATTCTTTCAAGTCTATATCTTATTTATCAATTCAGCTCGCATACTTGTACATTCAATGCATCAATGATCAAACTTGAGAACTCACTGTCTTTTTGTGAGCCTCTTGTTTGCTTAAGGTCTACTTTAATTTTGCTTTCAGTATTTCAGCATTACAACGATTGGGGATCTTGTCTTTACATCCCTCTTAGTATTCCAAGCTTCAAAGATAGTAAATTAGTAATTCATTAGATTTACATTATTATTATATGTTAACGACTTGTGTTGCCATTTTTTGCAAGGTTTAAATGTTGATTCTAACGTTCCAAGTTTAATTATTAAGCTTTTCGAGTAAGTGCATTTGATCATTGGAATAATTCTTAGAGTCTTTCGCTAAGTCACATAAGTAAAGCCAAAGGTTTGTTTGGGGGTCCAGCGATTGTCTTGGATGCGAGCTACGTCTGTGGTGTAGGCTTGGGGTATCATTGGGGGTGGGTTGAGGTGTTAAAAAATTAAAACAATTATTTGAATTATGATTCCAAAATAAATTTTAATTTGTTTTCTTTTGGGGTGGACATTGTTCGGGGTGACACTCCAAAGGTCGGGTGGGGGTGCAATTGGCATAAAAAATAACTTTTCTTGAATTTGAAATACCAAAACCATTTTTTCTTAACCAAAAAAATGACGGCAATGCCTAATGGATGTGGAGGGGTAGGGGTTAGTAGTGTTATGAGAATTGAAAATTTTAAAAATTTTAATTTCTTTTAAAAATATTTTTCTTATAACAAATGTTGATGTTAAAAAGATATGGGCGATATAGGGAGTGGTGACGTAAAAATTAATTATTTTTACATGAATGGCCTAGTTATGTGTATCAGTTTGGAGGTGGTAGGGGTGGAGGTAGGGGGTTGGCGTTTAAAAGTGAATTTATTTTAATTTTAATTATTTCCCAAATTATTTTCTTAAACTAAATAGACGGGGGTGGCCTTATTGGGGAGGTGGGGGTGGAAGGGGAGTGGTATAAAAGAATTTGATTTTTGACGGTCGGAGTACGGTTTCTAGGGGTTTGGTGAGGTAAAAAAATCTTAAAATTTGAAAATTTTCATAAATGTTATAAAATATGGTAGTGTTGATGTCAACTACACCAAGAAGTTACTCTAGCTCATTATATCCATTACTTTTCTTTATTATGAAGATAATCATAACCGAAATAACCTATATCTTTCTATCCATTATTCATGTAACCTTTCACTTCCATAACCTCCTCCATTTATTCATGTTCATATCCTATATATGACTAACCTTTTGTATGTCTATGTTACACTATTATCAGTGGCATGAGGATTCATATTGTATACACTTGAAGATTTGGTGTACATTTGAATACATTAAAGAATAAGAAGTTCTCTCATATTTTATGTCTATGTTTAAAGTGTTTTACTCTTTTATATTTCTTGTATTATTTAGTTTTTGTTTTAAACAACATTATAATCACGAGTTGTCATTTCTCCACCAAAAATCAAAGGTAGTTATTTCTAGAATTTTATGGGTTATCTTAGTAATTCTGCGGCTGCAAGGTATACTTCATATTTTATATATTATTTTTTCTAACAAAGCTTGTTTTGTTGTTATTTTAAAATGATTATTAAAATTGATAATCTTCATGACAATATTGAAAAATAGTAATATAACATGTCAATTTATTATAATTTGAGACTTTTATGCGGTTCCAACATGTTGTTCTAATTAATTAGTTTTTTTTTCATTTTTTTTCAATATTAAGCTAAATTCAGATTATATTTGTGGAATAAAATATTTTTTTTCTTAATGCATTCTATTTATTAAGACATTTATTTAGGGTAATATGGTAATTTTAAGTTTAACTACACCAAGTGGGTAAGATATCATGTAAAGTTGTCGCACCATGATAATAAGAATTTGGGTTGAAGTCCTATTGATTTATGACCAAAGATGTTTGTATATGAGTAAGACGTTAGGTTTAAGTCATAATGCACTATAGTGATGATATAATGACTTTAATAAAGTTGTATAATTTTGACTAAATATCATTAAATTTGCATGATTAAATTGCTCCATTACTTATGTGAATGTGGTAGCAGTGCATAATATGTCAAAATAATTACAAGTGTTGAACGTATGAATATAAGTGCTGTAAAATATTTATTAATGATCATCATTGTTGTTATTGATAGGAATAACTTTATGAGTTCTTAAAATTGTCCTTGAATGTGAAGGTCATTTTGACCATCAAAGGGGTATGAAAGGTTATTGGGAACACTGTTCCTTATTATGGTCTGTCAAATGTGAAGGAAATTTTTATCCATCAAAGTAGTATGAAAATATATTAAACACGTTTTTTTGAGGCAACCCAATTTAATTTTTTTTTAAAAATTCAACATCATAATAAGTAAATATAAGGTGGTAGTACATTTTGTAGATTTGACCTCTTAAAGTGATGTTGAGGTGAGTAACATAAATTTGACAATGCCAAAGAATGAGAATGAATTTCTAATAAAAACTTATGAAGCACGTACAAATTTTTATGGTCCATTTCTTGAAGAAAATATGACTTGTGTCCTTATCGATAAGAACGTGTTCATATATTGTTGGATAAATGTAATATCTCACAGATACGTGAGGATTGAGAGATTGAAAAGAAATATCTTGACATAAATGATTATTTGTTCATAAAGTTAGAGTTTATCACAAATATTGTTGTATGTTCCATCATGAACTATTTCTAACAAAAGAAAAAAATATTTTTCTCATAAAGGTTTTGCCATAACAAAAATAAGAATAATTGTGTGGCAACACAAAATTTTAATTTGTCACAAGGAATAAGTCATGCGGTAATAAATTTTAAATATAAAATTATAATAATTTTCTCCTTTATGAAATATTCACCATGAGAATCGTTTTGTGAAAACTCGTGATAGTAGACAGAATAATTGAAAATATCGGTAGGACTTATTTGTTATATCTACACAATGAAAAAAGTTCATACTATTGATGTTGTACTAAGTCTCAAAAGAAACTTTTTATATTTAAGGGGAATTGTAAAGAAAAACTACTATATTGAGACAGTAAATATTGAAAGATTAAATATCTTCAGATTACTTTAATTAGAAGTAGCAAATAGGCGGGGTCGGTCAAATTTGGGTTAGAAATTGGTAAACATAAAATGGCCAATAATTCAAACCCCTCATATTTTATATGGGTAAAAATGGTTTGGGTAACAAATGGGTTGGGAAAAATACTGGTTTACGCATAATTACCATATTCTCATGACCAAAGAGACTCTACATAAGATTTCAACATTGAGAAAATATTTTAATCTTTTTTAGATGAAAAATATTGAATATACTTTATTTAGTTATATTATATAATAAAACTAAAAACATAAAATATTATAACCCATTATGGTTGTTGTGTTTATGTTATAAGATGAGTTTATTATGGTTTTGTCTTTCTTATGTTTATGATTTATTAATATTGCTTAAAGAAAACTTGTTGAGATTCATGCATGTTCTTTCTCTGTCTGTAGTCATGCTCACTGTATAATTTTCAATGTGTGAGAATCAATACATTTTCATGGATAATGGTTTAAATCAATTTAAAAAGTGATATATATGAGTATGATTAATGTTGGAGAAGTTAGTTCCTCCATAAATAAAGAATTAACTATGTTTTGAAGTGTGGAAGTTACTTCCAAAAAGTCGCCTGTGTTGCATAGCAAATATTTGTGAATATATACGTTTTATTCGCTATACGTTAGGTGTATTGATTATGAATTGTTTAGTCTTGAATTAGAGTGTTATATGATGCTAGTAAGTCCTCAATATTCTTAAAAGAGTTTAGTGTTGTTCGAGGAAGAATGTTGTTCCTAGTGGGGGAGATGTAACACCCTAAAATGAACTAAAGTGAACAAGAGATTCGTGAATGTTTCATGACTTAATTGTTTGTTAAAAGACTTATAATGATGTAATTAAGCAGTGTGTAAATTATGGTGACATTGGAGGTCAAACGTCTAAGAACATCCATGATGTTCGGAAGTTGTGCCTAAGAATGTGTTTGTGTGTCTTCATGTGTTTTAGTGAGTTTTACGTGTTAGTTTTAATAGAAATTGAGGTGGTAAATTTCTATAAACTCGATAACTAAATATAGGGGCTAAACGTCCGGCTCCGACTCCACCTAGGACCCCTAAATGGCCCTAGAAGAGGATTCCAATTCTAAGGCAAAACTGCCAAAAAAATAGTCCATCAACGAACCAGTCGACGACCCAATGAGCTGGCCTTTCTGTTTGACATTAATTCCTGCATATTTTTGGAGTTTCAAAGCATACCAAAAAACCTCATCGACGGGACGTCAAGGCATCGACTGCCAGTCATTGATAGACGTCGATGGTTGCCTGCAAAAGTTGTCACGTCTGCTTCCTTGGCTTGGTATGTTTTGTAAATTCACCCCATGTCTTTTATGAAACAAGGATGAAATTTTTAGTGTTTTTAATGTATACTAAGTTGATTTTATGTCCTAGACCTAGAAAAGACCGCCCACTTAAAATATTCAAAATCTCTCTCTCTAAATGAAAACTCTCTCAAGTCCCCATAGGAGCTAAGACTCAAGGAAGAGGTAGGAGGGATGGTTGGGAACCTTTCTTCATAAAAACATTAGTATGTTTTCTTCTCATTGAGGTATGGTAGTCATCTTTAAATCTCTTTTATTCAAGGAACAATTTCTAAAAGATTTGAAAAAGGGTTTCCAACCTCTATCTTCTTTATCCGTTGACTCTAAAACGGGTCTTCATTTAAATGTATTTTAATGATTAAAATATGTTGTTTTCTAGTATTAATGACCATTTGAATAGGAAAACCATAATTAACTCATGCTTGGTATATTTACAACTTCTACTTCATGAAATGGGTTAAATGAATATGATTGTGTAGTGTTTGAGTTTTTGTTTCATCATGTTGATATTTTGGTTTAGCTATTGCCATAAGGGTCATATTGTGATAAAAATTGAGGGATTGATTATAGGTGGTGAAAGATTTGTCAAATGGTGAGTTTGTTATATTGTTAACTCTTATTATGAAATGCTCTTGAGTGGTATGGTCCACCTTCTTGGTAGTGGTGTTCACTTGATATATATGAATATGTATTTGTATCTGTTATGAGTATGGTTTGAATGCCTAATATGTTTAAAAAAGTGACAATCTTTAGGTTTATGTTGGTATGCATTATGAAGCTTCTTGAATTGTATGTCTTGATTAGATTATTCATAAATGTAGTAAGTGTATGTGTTGAGTATGCTAGTGTGTGAGAAACGATGAATAAAGGTGGAAGCATGACTAGAATTCAATTTTAATTAAATGGTGATTATGTGCAAGGTGTGCTAACATATACACACATACACACCCTTGAATTAATTAATGAAATTAGTAAATGTTATTAAGGGGAGTTTTTGGGTGAAAACTGTTTTTGAATTGAGATGAAGTTTTTAGTAGCAACCTCACTATCTACCAAGAGCTTTCTATGATAGGTAGGAGGATGGATGACCTTCGTGAGTTGCGATGTGGTGTCCACTAATTATCCTTAACCTATTTTATAAAATGTTGAGAATTCGTTGGGAGTTATTCTTAGCAACGAGATTGCATGAAGAAGCGGTGGTCACAATTCATTAGTTAAGATGTTGTATAACAATGTACCTCCTGAAATGAGTACTCCTCGTTAGTAGAGAATGAGTTACTTATAGCAATATATTTATCCCTTAATTATGCTCCCATATAGGGTGTAGCTATTGGAAAAGGCATGTAGAAGCTAATATAATTACCCTACCCTAGGCAAGTGGTGATCCCTTATCCGTTAGGGGTAGTATAGGTATTCGATGTTTATCTCTCATGGTCTATGTAGGTTGAATCTGTCTCTCACGAAAGAATGAATGAATTAAGTCTTCTTAAGAACGTACTATTTAGGGTAGGTGGTGGTATGATACACTATCTATCCATTGCACTAAATGGACCTTCCAAAAGGGGAGTCTTGGTGTATATTATATGAAGTGTGTGAATGATATATCATATGTTGGAAATAATTTAGATGACTTAAGGTCTAATGATAAAGAACAATGATAAAGTTAAGTTTTATATAATGAAGGTATAAGTGACTAATGTAGTTTTTTTGATCCAAGGGATCCTGAAAGAGCACTATGTGGGAGTAGTATTATGGGATTCTACTCTCACATTCACTTAGTGTAACTTACAAATCTAATTTGAGTAGTGCACTTAAATGAATTCCTTAATGTAAGAATGTTCTTCTAACTTCTAGTCTAGAGTGTGTACTTGTTTCCCGTGCGAGGTAAGCCTATGGTTGGAATCCTAAGGGTCACTTGAGTGTGTATTGAAGGTGGTGTATGGGCGGTTACTTCATGTCTTACCTTAGTGAATCTTAGATAAACTTGGTTAGGGAAACTTCAAAGGAAATGAGTTCACTATGCTTGGGATGAATTGCTTATTGTAATGTTTCACTTTTTCACTGTGGAGTTGCTTGAGTTTACTGTAAAGTGATATTTTGGTTGTAAAATTATGGGAGTTCTATTTTATGTGATTAATGATGATTCTTCCATTATTTTAACTCTAAAATCATGAAGGTTTTACTTATTTTGTATGAAAGTTTGTTTTTACTAAAATGTCCGTTTTTGCATGTTTTTGCATATGCCATACTTAGTTAATTTTTTTGTACCAACCCCATATTTAGTAATTTTTTTTTTGTACCAACCCCATACTTTTCTATACCTTATAAGTATTGGTTGGAGGCAAAGAATAATTTTAAAAGGCAAAGGTGTCGAATCTATCCTCTCAAGATTAAGTATGTCCTTTTATATTCGAGGGCATAGTTCTATTTCATAGATTCTAGCATTATGACTTATTATGTATTTTCATTTAATGTAAAGGGTCGTGTCCCTAAATATTTATATCGTGTCTTTAAGTTGTCTTGTAAAGACAAGATCACTCCTTATCTTTTATTACAGATGTTTCATTTTCATTAATTTATTCGTGAAAAGTTTTAATTCCGTACTTCTTTTCATGTCTTGGAAATGAATGATAGATAAGGCTTTTCCAAGACCTATGAAAAGTCAAGGACACAATTATTATGACCTTAGGGTGCTCCTTTATTCTAGGGGGTATTTTCGGGTTTATACAAGACATTTTAAAAGGAAGAAAAGTTAAATTTTTTTAATGATATAATGAATTTTGAGTGGATAAAAGTTTGAAACTTAATCCATTTGGATAATCCATATTTTACCCATATGTATATGTGTATCAACACATTTTTATCTATACAAAAATCACTCACCCAACCTTTAAAAATATTGCCGGGTTACCAAAAGGTGAGCTCATTTTGCGAGCACTAGTTACAATCAAAGCGGGTTATGATTATTTACATAAAAGGTTTCTCGTCTTTCTCTTGTTTGTAGTGTACATATATGAATATGATGAACAGTCACATGAAATTTGACTAGAATGAATATCACTTGACATAAATAGTTTACCATTTTAATTAAGACGCGAAGCAAAAGAAATTTAGAATTCACATGACTATATGTTTTAACAAATAAGAGATTCTTCAAGAATTCTCTTATGTTGCTTGTTCTCATGACAAAATGATCATTTTACTACCTAAGGTTGGTATTATATCCATAAAATTAATGGACCATATAAAATGTGAATGTGGGGTCATTCACCTTCCATGTGGACTGCTTACTATTTTAATTTTCTAGATGTATCTACGTTATGATCATATGTGCATTTATACAAACATATAAATTGGTTTTGTAAGGTTGCTTGCTAAAATTTTTAAATAACAGAACAATTCCTATAAGACACATTCATATTCATGTTCAAGAGTAACATCATAATAAATCCATAGTTAACCTTTCATGTTTAGAGTATATTTCAACTATACATCACATGAACTTACTCACAACCCCAATCCATGTTTACTAATTTAATGTTAATGTGAAGCCCCATAACTCCATATAAACCAATTAAATTACCAAAGAGACTGTTAGCGTTGTCTGTCACCTGTTACATCAGAGTGTGGTAAACATCATGCATAACAATTTAGACCAATATCATGCACTTCATATATAATTTAAAGAACCCAACATAGAATTCCCCTTAACGTCCACTTGTGCAATGCATATGTAAACTCACATACCCTTACCTACACAAAGTAATTGTCATATGTAGTCTTATATATTTTTCATCTTATTAATTTTATTAATTCATTTTAACATTCGCGGCACTTCTCGAAAATGACATTGAGCATATGAGCTAACATGCAACCCTCTGTCATCCCTTCACATTGAAAGGAGGGTATCCTACTTGCGTAGGTAAAACATATACATTCATGTAGCATCTCGGTGGCTGCAGTAGCTAAGTTTCCAATGGGGGAACATACTTAAGGAACTAGGATGTTGTTACTTGAAACCCTCGTTATGTTAACTAGCATGGTAGTTTCCACCTCATGAGGGAACATACTGTGAACCTTCCTTACTTTGTGAAGGAACACTCCTCAATGTCAAGTTCATTCGGTGCTAAGCTAAAATTTCCTTTTTAAGTATATTTATATCCTCCTTAACATAAATTTATAGCATTTTCATAGGTCATAGGTTTTAGGATGACAAAACCCTTTAATCACAAACCAAACATCAAGTGAGAACATTACTTCATAACATAGTTAGAAGATGTACATGAGGAGTACCTTAAACCCCTGATAATACATCTCACAACCATCATAATCAGACATTCATAACTTCATCATTCACACTTCAATTAACAAAAATTACCAAAGATAATCCAACATACTACTACAACATGTTCATGACCTTGAAGATCTTTTCAATGGACTCCAAGAAACTCCTTCAAGATTATATCCCACATAAATGTTATTTACCAATCAAATCAATTAACATCATTACAAAATAGTAAATTATACAAAAACATACTCAATTACATCATCTCTTATCATTAGTCAACTTAATTGAAGATTTAAGGTTAAGAGACTAGGTCATGGGTTCTTAATGAACTACATAATATAAGACAGTCGATAAAGTAATAACACAATTACCATAAATATAACAATCGATATATTAATCATCTTCATCCAATTAACCAAACAAGATCAAGATTTATGAATTTGGGGGAAAACATGGGTCCAAGGAAATTTTAAGTGTACAACACCATTTATCCATAATTATAAACCTAAAGAACCCTAAGTAATAATAATTCATCATAATTGATCCACAATTTTTGTTTTAAAAGAAGATACACGTGTACAGAAAAAGCCTTTATTTTTAGGAATTATTGAAAACATCTTTGAAAGGATCTCTTGGAAAAATAAATTCAAACAGTAAAAGAATCCATACCTTAATGAATACATTATCCACAAAATTGAGTAGAAAACAGGGATAATTTATCTTCTTCTTGGAGCTTCAATGTTGTTCAATAGAGGTTTGGGTAGAGAGAAAATTTATAGGGAAATGAGAACAATTGGGTTTTCGATTTGGGGATTTGTTTTGAATTGGTAAAAGTGGGGTAAAACTTACTAAAATAAAAATATATCCATCCCCTAAAATACACAAATCTCTCGCTTTGTTGTACCTTTTGATTAACTCATACTATACTTTATTTTTTGGAATTTTCATCGTGGAACTAGTCCGCATCGCCGAGGTGCTCCCTCATGTTTCTTGTAATAAATTTTTGGATAGAGTAGTCTACTACAAAGTTCGTCTAGTTGGAGCTACTCCGCGACGCGGAAATGCTCCCTCCATGCACACTTGCTCGCTGCCTTGGGCAGCTTGTTGGCCAAATGTTTGGGTCCTCCATAAGGACCCCTAGGTTGTTCTTGGATGGTAGCACTTGTACCTTTTGATCCTTAAAACGTTATTTTACCTATTCAAAGTTTAACAAGATTTATCCTTCATATCACAATCTCAAACCTTCACAGGACCTAAGGATACCTACTAGTTCAGTTTTACTAGTTTTCGGCTATTATGGTCATCCTTTGACGTTTATCCTCTAATCCTTCCAAATAAATTTAATTACATTATTTTTGGCATGGAAGATGATTTACATATTTTTTCATTATGTGATGCTATAAACTAATTCATTGTATTTATGTGTTATAACAATATCCCAACCTTGGGGAACATTCATCCCTGAATGACACTTTATACATCCTTTTGTAATTTAGGACTCAAGACTAGCACCCCAACTAATACATGATATGTAATTATGATTCAAAACCAAAGGAGGAAACATTAACTCAATTCTCAACTTAACAAAGCATCATTATAAAGTAGAAACTATATCAACTACAAATAATGCACACATTTCATCATTTTACATTATGCAAGGAGGAATTTCCTTCTCCTTTTTATATAGCTCAACATATTAAACAAGGATCAATACATTATTTCATCAATTCCAAGTTGAGAGAATTCACAACTGGAAATATCACATACTCCAATTATACAAACCATATAATCAAGTGTAGTATGAGGACATATTATTCAAGACAAATATAAAAAGATTTTTTCACAAGAACACGCATAATTAAGGGAAATCATGGAAGTTCATATACACTTTTGACCCTTATAAACAAAAACTAGGAGGGATTACAAGCCTTAACCTTTACTAGAAGAGAAAGGAAAAATAGGAGAAAATCAGAACATCATATCGGCCTCAGTCCCCAAATATCATTTTCCACTAGATGATTCTTTCATGAAACCTTTATGGAAGCTACTTCCTTATTGATCAACATCTTCTTTTGCCGGTCTAAAATCTCAAGTGGGAACTCTTCATAGGAAAGGTTAACATTAACTTATAAGACGTCTAGAGGATGGACAGACACCGGATCACCTATGAACTTTTTGAGCATCAATACGTCGAGCACCGGATGGAATAGAGCCAACTCATTTGGTAATTTTAACTCATATGCAACACTTTCGATGCGTTTTAACATATTATATGGTCCCACATACCGGGGACTATGTTTCCCTTTTTTACCAAATCTCATCACCTAGGTTATATTTTTAAATACACTAACTCCACTACCATAAACTCAATGTACCTCTTTCTATTATCGGCATAAGATTTTTTCCAACTTTGGGCCCTCTTCAATAAATCATTACAAGCCAAATCTTCTCTAAAGCATCATAAATCGTTTTGGGACCTACTAGAGAAAACTCAGCTACCTCAAACCACCCCATCAATGATTTATATCTCCTAACATAAAGGGTCTCAAAGGGGCAATGGCGATACTTCAGTGATAGATATTACTGTACGCAAATTCAATTAATGGTAGACGGTCATCCAAAATTCCTTAGAAGTCAAACACTTATGCCATCAACATATATTCAATGGTTTGGATGGGTTGTTCCGCCCAACCATCCATTTGTGGAGGCAATGTGTTTCTATGTTTCACCTTGGTACCAAGTCCGATTTTGAATGTTTTCCAAAAATGAGGAGTAAGTTGGTTACCCCTATCTGAAATGATAGACAAAGGAACTCCATAAATTTTTCAGAATCTTTATATGATACAATTTAGCTTATTCTTCCGCCCAATAACAAATTTTGACAGGAATAAAATGGGCTGAGTTAGTCAACCTATATGCAATAACCCAAATCTAATCGTATTGCCTTCACGTACGAGGAAAAACCTCAACGAACTCCATATTGTCATCTTCCCACTTAAAAGAGTGTATAGGTATATCTTCAGTAAACCCTCCCGGTCTTTGATGTTCAACCTTAATTTTTTTACAATTTTGACATTTGACGCCAAATTCTACTATATCCTTCTTCAAATAATAAAGCCAATAGATCTCTTATAGGCCACGATACATCTTTGTTGCATCCGGATTAGTGGAATATCAGAAACAATGAGACTCATTAAAAATTTGTCTTTTTAAGTCACCACATCATGCACACACAATCTACCTGGGTGCCTAAATACTCTATCAACCCATTGAAGAAGAACTCATGGACTTACTAAGAACAAATTACTTCAAATCCATCAACAATGGTTCAAGATGTAGCTTATATTTCACCTCAACCACTATATATCATTC
This sequence comes from Solanum peruvianum, assembly GCA_027705065.1. Lineage (NCBI taxonomy): Eukaryota > Viridiplantae > Streptophyta > Magnoliopsida > Solanales > Solanaceae > Solanum > Solanum peruvianum. Next base: position 43,810 of record JAKWJD010001330.1, on the reverse strand, counting down.
TGATGTATAATGAACCATTAAACCCCCTTTTGGAGAATCTTCAAGTCGAACATCCAATCAAGAAAATCTATGCACATATATTACTAACTCTTTCGTACCATCGGCTACATGGGGTAAAATACCCATAGACGTCCAACTCAAAACATCCTCAACTACACTGGCTTTCTCGGGATTGCAAAGGACACTAATATCATATTCTTTCAATAGCTCTAACCACCTTCTTTATCATATATTTAACTCTTTTTGAGTTAACACATATGGGAGAATATTATGATCAGTTAGCACATCAACTTGCACTCCATATAGATAGTGTCTCCATATTTTCAAAGAAAACACTACGGCCGCTAGACATGGGTCGGATAGTTTTTCAAAGGTACCTTGACTTTCCTAGAGGCATATGCTATCACCTTGCCATGGTGCATGAGGACACAAACCAAACCTACTCAAGAAATATCAAAATACACAAAAACCCTTCCGTAGCCTTCATAATAAGTTATCACCGCATCAAGGGTAAGCTTATCTTTCAATTTTTTGAAGCCCTTCTCACAAGGTTCTATGCATTCAAACTTGAATTTCTTTTGGGTTAAGTAGTCAATGGAGAAAAGATAGATGCAAATACTACAATGAATAGCCAATAATACCTTACTAAACCCAATAAACATTGACTATTGGTTAGAGTTAAAGGTCTAGGATAATTCTTAATCGGCTCTTTCTTTATCAGATCAACCTCAATACCCCCACTAGATACAATGTGACCAAGAAAAGCCACCGATTTTGTAAAAATTCTCACATACTATATTGAGCAAAGATTTGATGTTCCTTGGTGAGTTGCAATACCATACTTAAATGACCCATAGGTTCATCAACACTTTAGGAATATACTAACATATATTCAATAAAAACAATTAGGAATGAACAAAGATAATTCGGGAACATCCTATTCATAAGATCCACGAAAGTCGCCAGCTCATTTGTTAGACCAAAGGACATAACAAATAACTCATATTGAGCATATCTTGTTTACAAAGCCGTTTTAGAAATTTTAACTCCTCTAACTCTAAGATGGTGATACCCCGATCTCAAATCAATCTTTAACAAGTAACTCTCCCCTGAAGTTTTTCAAAAAAATCATCAATTCTTTGGAGATGATACTTTTTCATTATAGTTACCTTGTTTCGTTGTTCGTAGTCAACGCACATTGTAAGAGACCCATTTTTATTTTTCACAAATAATACTGGAGTTCCCCATGGAGATATGTTTAGTTGTCTAAAACTCTTATGTAACAAATCCTTGAATTGAGCTATTGATTCCTCCTACTTGGCCGGATCTATCTGGAAAGGAGAAATATATATGGGATTTGTATGCGGTATCAAATCAATGCAAAAATCTATTTCCCGATAAGGAGGAATTCCGGTTAAGTCATTGAGGAAGACTTCCTGAAAGTCCTTTTCCACAGGGATTGAGTTTAGGCATGAAAAGATTTGACTCTAGTTATTGAGTTTGATCCCTTTAATTCTAAAATGGGTTAATTAGGAAATTAGAATTTAACTACCCTTGTTCTACAAATAATTGAATCAAAACAAGCATGTAACCAATCCATCACCAATATGACATCTAAATCTAACATTTCAAGTTCTACAAAATCAACCAAAGTAAATTTACTGGACAATAATTTGGGACACCTCCAATAGACTTTTTAAGCAACAACGGAGTCACACATCAGGGTAGAAACAAAAAAAGGTTCAAGTAAGACATTGGGGAGCACATCAAACTTCATAAACACTTAAAAAGTTAAAAAAAAAAAAGTGGCACCAGGATCTAACAATGCATAAACATTAACTTAAAATACTTGAAACATAACGGTAAAAAGAAAGGGAGAGTCCTCTTGATCACCCCTAGATTTGATAGAATAACAGTGTGTGAAGACCCTCAAAATGAACAAAGGTGTCTAGAGACTCGGATGAGACTAAAAAGGTTACTAGAATGTTAATAATGTGTTCTAGAGATAGTATAGTTGATTTAATGTTTTTTGGAGCTCTAATGTCCATGAAGGATCTAGATGTGTGAACGAAGGACTTTAGACATGCTAGTGTGTTCTAGTGTGCCTTTGTTTGATTTTTGTGTTGTTTGGGGTCTAAATTCATAGTTAAGGATCCTAAATTCTATATGGACTTATTTAAGTTTGAAACTTTCGGGCACGACTAACAAAGGTTACCCAAAGGGTCCTTCAAAAGATTCCAAAAGTTTGCAATGGACTGCCTAGGAAGTGTTTGAACTACGCCCATGAAACGATACTCTGTGCCTTGGACGACGCCTTATCGATTGTGGGTGTTATTATAAACATGGAAGTGATATATAAGACCTCATATGGTCGAGTCTCTCTCCCAAACAATGGAGTGCAGAATGGCCAGTCACTTCATCAATGCCTCATTATTGAAATTGTTGTTTGGGCTTACAATAATTAGTGTGCATGCATCCAACCTAAAGGGTGAATGGAAAAATTACCCCAGATCCTAGTTAAACTATGTTCAGTTAATGTAGGTGTATTTAGGTAATTTATGTTAGTATATAAGGATTAAAAGTAATTTAGAACTCAATTTTTAAACCCAACCTTTACCCCTCAAAACAAACCCTCCCAAAACCCTATTGGAGACCAAGCTAAAGAACAAGTTATGGCGGTGGAATCTTGGTGATTTATTCTACGTATTTCATCGGATTCCTATGTAAAAAGGTATGTTAACCCTTAATTCATAGACAATCTTTCATCTAAGGAGCTCTTTCAAAGGTTTTTCAAACATGATTATAAGTAAAAAACCGTACCTTTCAAGCTACACATGTTTTCATTGATAAAGTTATTTAAAAAGAATTAAAATAATAATTATATGATAAATTTATGGTTTAAACATAATTTTTCAATACAATTCCATGAAGAACACATGATCTCCTTTGCCTCTCAAATTATGATATGTTATGGGTCTTGTGATCTTGAGTAGATTATGATTCAATTTTATTAGATTATAGCATATAGATTAATCCTAGTATTATCTATTTCAATTGATTATAAATTATGGATAATTGAACAAGGATGATAATTCACTTCGAAATTTGGTAAGTTGATCTATTTCTTCTAATTACCTTAGAATGTATATTGAATTCTGATTCATGGTATAGTGCACTTGTTGGGGTGGTGTTTGGATTCTTGTATGTTATTATTTGTGATGAGAATGTTCTTGAATGCATTTGATACAAGATGAGTTGATATGATTATTTCATGTTTAGGAAGTTATATGTATAGTCTTCTACACTTGTTGCGTAATTTCGGCATGTGACTGATGTCGTGTATATGTGGATGATCATGTTAGGGTTAGGTATGGTATATATAGATTATGATTATGAATACTCTCATAGCATGACCCATACATATATCAACCCTATAAGAATGTGTGATCAATGTAGGTTAAGAGTATTCTATTCCAATGTCGAATATGCTCTTCTTTCCTATGATATAATGTGAGTTTGTGTCATTTATAAATCTTTATTCTCTATATGTGTATGACTTGATACTTGAGAAATGTTGTACATCTGTTTTTATCTTTAGAGGGTGGCTTCCTCAATGATATGTTATAGACATTCTGTGATCATGTTGACCAATGTGTACACATTTCGTGCATATCTATAATTAGGCTAGATTCTTGATGACTAAGGAGAAGATAGTTAACCTATGCATCATTACCTATTTTATCTATGTAAGTATATGATAATTAATTTATAAACATGTTGTCGAGAGATGTTTATGTGAAGGTAGATATATCATATGCATGTACACACATATTATTGTATGAATTGTAGAATTATGTGAAAGGACATTCTCACATGAAATAGGTTTTATGATGAAACAACATTCTCATCTCAGAATCCTTTGAGCTATATGATGCATGAATGAGCAAGATCCTAAACCCTAAATTATGAGCTAATGTACAAAAGTCATAAATATTTTTAAAAAGTGAGTTTGAGCTTAACACCGAGTAAACATGATAAATGATGGTGGGATCTTCACTTTGATAAGTTCGGCTTCTCATAAGAGAAATTTCACGTTTAGAAAGTCCGGGTCCTAAATTAGATTTCGTCTCCTGAGATGGAAACATCCATCTAGAAAGTCAAGGTTTCTTTTATCAATCTCCATGTTCCATAACTACATGCCCTTATAGGTTTTAGCCTTGTGGATTCACTAGAATAGTTATTATGTATTAAGCTCCTACATTGGCAAGTAGTACCCTTTTTTTCGGTATGGGAGAAGAACACTTGATTCCATGTCGATCACATGGTCTATGTAAGTTAATGATATGTCTTCTTAAAGTTAAGAAATGAACTAAGATAAGAATATGGACTCCAATCATAACTCCTTTAGGAGGGTAATTAGTATATATAGGACTATGGACCCTACCCATGCATTGCACAAGTGAACTCTAATAGAGGATAAGATTAATACTTTTATGAAAATTATACTTATGTTATGTATGATTTGTAAGAATACATATTAAATTGACTTTGCTATATAATGACATGAAATATGATTATGCATGTGAGTTCATTAATCGCTTCTAAATGAGTTTACTTTTTATATATGGGGGTATGTGACTCCATATGTAAAATGGACAAGTAAGATTGTGAGGGTGGTATACCTATTATATGAAAAAATATGATTTATGACTAATGTTGTAGTAAGGGAATAAGCCCTTATATGATATTCTGAAGTATGTGGCCTTATGTCTTGTTGTAAATGAAGGTGTTATGACTTGTTGATTATGACCACTTTGTGTAAGCAGTATAATGGTATGCTACCAACATATTGCACTAGTGTGACTTGGGTTTTTTCTTAGGTAATGGTTCTTATGTGAAGTTTATGTCTATAATGTGCGTATCACTTTTTGAATAAATGTTGTTGTATTGATGAATCATATCTATGAAATACTATCTTAGCTGACCTCAAGGTGATAAACTGTACTAAGTACACATGTGGTTTGCTTAAGGAAATATGTGGAGGTAAAAAGAGAAGTAATGAGTTGTATGTATTGAATATGCCTCAAAATGTGATAAGTGGCTTAATATGTTATTATGAATAGTATCTATGTATACCTTTTATATATGAAGTATCACATCCTTAGACCACACCATAGAAGATATGGAACTCTCGGAGTGCAACCGGTGTACTTGACCTCATGGAGGTCATATACAAGACCTTGCATATCGTTCATCGCATATACATAATCAAAGGTAGTGCGGAAGTAAAACTTTTCACAAAAAATTTCATAGTCTTTAAAAAATCTTTCATACAAAATCATAGGAAATACATAAGTCTCAATATCATCAAACTTAAACACGAGAATACTTGGGACACGACCCATACTTCAAAATATAGAAATACTTAGTCTATTACAATATTTTGACATAAAAGTCATGAAATACATCTATATATGCCCTCGAGTCAATTTAGGGAATACATCAACTTCACTTGAATAATGATACGATCCAAGTCACATGTACTAAGTATGACATCATGAAAACTGACATATATTAGAAATATGCATATTTTTATTTAAAATCATATTATACTCATCAGAATAACATTTAACACCTTAGAATCATATAGATAACATTAAACAATTTATAGCCTTTTTAAGGTCACTTTACAGTAACCTCAATTTACTGTACAATGAATTCCTTCACTGTCACAGTGGATTGACTTTTTCACTTTCATACTTCGTAGAATATAGTATTCTCACTAAAAGCTATCCTATGACTCAGATAAGAAATACAAAGAGAGGCCGCCCTTACACCATCTCTAGGCATGCCTAAATGATCCTCAAGACTACTCATAATAAGAAACATACACACTTACAAGACACCAAATCACTTGACATAAATAATATGACATTAACGTTAACAAGGCTATCAAAAGACTCACATAATTTACAGATAAAACCATATATGAGGCACATAGGTGACTTAGTCGTCAAATGTCTTAGTCGTCTCATGACGTTTCACTTCCAATGCACCTAAAATCTTAGACAATGCCTCAATACCATATATTAGACAAATATAGGACCTTAAACCACCATGAAAACTATGTTACGATCTAGCTTCACCTAAGTCATTTTCGGGATCATACAAAGTATGTTGTGGTCAGTACGCCAATGTTGATGCAGATTAATAAAAAGACATGTTGCATGATTTGAAATGAAATATACTCTTTAAATGTATGTTTTTGCATGGTTTCCATATTTTCTTTATTCTTGTACTAATACAATTTTTCTTCATATTTTACACAAAATTTAGGTGGTGATGGCTAGAGGATGTGTCATATTTAAAGGGCTTAGATAGATCTACCAAGTTCAAAGAAAAGGATCCTTATGATTCAAGGATTCCCTATATCCAAGATGTTATTCAAGTTCATGTAATAGTTATATTAATATTTTATGTTTTTAAGGGTCGTTGTCCCTATTTTATTCCATTGAGTTGTGTCTTAAGATTGAAAACGAGACTTAAACTGTAATTATATGCTATGATATTTTATATATATAAATATAATATATATATATATATATATATATATATATATATATATATATGTGTGTGTGTGTGTGGTGTGTGTGTGTGTGTGTGTGTTGTGTGTGTGTGTGTGTGTGTGTGTGTGTGTGTGGTGTGTGTGTGTGTGTGTGTGTGTATGAAGTGGTGATTATAGAATATGATGTGCTATGAAAAGTTTTAATTTTATGCTATTTTTATGATTATGCAATGAAAGATGTCTAAGTGCTTCTATTAGACCTTTGATAGCTCTAGTACGTCATGTTGTTTCTTGGGTGTGCTCCCAGATCGTGACAAAGCGGTTCTTCTACGGAGAATAAGAATTAAGACCACTTTCTTGTACTTGATAACTCTCCATTCCTAGAGTCTTTTCCATTGGAAAATTCCTCACCGTGTGATCACTCTTTGCACAACATAGACAATTGCCTATACAAACTATACATTTACCTACATGCTTCGTACAACATTTGGCACAATTAGTTTTCATACATTGTGAACCACCACCTTTTCCTCCTTGAGGCTTAGGGTTGGACACCCTCCTTGTTAGCCTTTGAAAAATTACAAGGAACATGGTTGGAGAATCTCTTCTTAAACTTTGGTTATTCTTTGATTAAAAACATACCCTTAGAAGTACTTCCATCATAGGGACTTTCCCTCGTGGCATCCCTATTCTTCCTCTTAAGCCTACCCTTCTCAAGTTGTTGAGAATTCACCATCAAATGAGAATGGTCCTTGTTGTCATAAAGCATTGCCGCCTGAAACTATTCCACAAGATCATCGGAAACACCTTTCACTAAGCGACTCATTTCATCCCTCGGATCAGTCACCAAAGAAGAGGCATAGATACAAAATTAAACTAATTTCAAAGAGTATTCTCTATCACTCAGACCTCCTTATGAAGGTTAATGAACTCTTCCTCCTTTTCCATTATTTTTTCCTTTAGGAAGAACCTATCAAGAAATGTCTTCCTAATGACTTCCCCACATATGGTACACTATATATAAGCCCTACCGTCCTTCCATTGAGTTTACAAAGTTTGATGGACATCTTTAAGTTGGTATGTGGCTAGGGCACGACCCGCAAGTACACCGTGGAATAAAGGGGCACTCATGAGTCGCAACAAGGCGTACTTAACCCTTTGGGGTCTTGTACGAGCCTCTTATCTATTTTTGATTACATAAGACATGTAATGCAGTACGGAATTAAAACTTTTCACGACAATAATAATAATCAGGAAATATCATTCATAAATTACTAAAGAATAGTCTCATCATTACAAGCCACCTTAAAGACACAACTTAAATATCTTAGGGACACTACCCTTTACGTTGAAAAAAAATATATAATAAGTACTATAGAAGTATTAAAAGAGAACTAAAGAAGAATAGACTTGTCCTCGAATAAATGAGGACATACCGAGTATTTAGAGAGTCAACTTCTCAAGCATGCTTTCGAAACATCCACTTGCTTACAACCTATATTTATAGAGTATAAAAAAGAATGGGGTTTGTACAAACATTGTAATAAGTATGGTATTATGCAAAAACATGCACAAGAGGACATTTTGGTTGAAATAAACCTTTCGTGCTAATTAAGTAGAACCTACTATAATATAGAACCAAAATAACATCTAAATCATCGTTTAACACATAGGATGAAACTTTCATAATTTTAGCACAAAAGTACAATTTACAATGAACTCAAGAGACTATAGAGTGCACGTACTTCTTTTTAAGTTACAGTGAACTCATTTCCGTTACTACTTACAGTGAGCTTATTTTCCTTGAGATTCCCTAACCAATGTTATCCTAATACTCACTAAGGTAAGACATAAAGGAGCCTCCTATACAATACCTTCGATACACCAAAGTGATCCTTAAGACTACTGACCATAGGCTTACTTAAATGGAAAACAAGCCCCACTCAACATGAATGACACTAGAGGAACATGATTACATTAAAGGACTTCATATAAGTGCCCATCTCCAAGGCAACTCCCAAATTACTTACACAATGTGCAATGTGAAATTAGCATCAAATGCTACTACTCCCACCAAGTTCTCCTTGATGATTCCTATGGATAAATAACACCACATTCATCATTCATAAACTTCATCATACAAGACATCACCTTAACACGTTTTCTTAACAATAGACATTAAGACACAAAACTTCATTTACATGTCATATTAGCCCATCCATACATTTCATTAAAAGAAACACCAACACTCTCTCCAAATTCCTACTTTTGCAACGAATAGATAACGACCCATACCACCATCTTCCCAAAGTAGTACAACCTTTAGTGACTTATTTCATTACTTTATTTTGTGGGGGCTAGCTTTAAACTACATAGATCATGAGAGCGAGATATGAAATCTTGGTATTAACTCTTAATGGATAAGGGATCCCCATTTGAGTAAGGTATGATCATTCTTGATCCTTTACATGGGGTTTCCAATAGCTACTCCTATGTGAGAGCACAGTTCAGGGGTAAGGAGATTTATTCTAAGTAACTCATTCATCTTCTAAAGAGGGGTACTCATCTCAAAAAGTACATTGGGTTTAACTTATGTACTCACAAGTGTATCCACTTTTGTTCAAATCCTCCGTTTACAAGGGTAACTCCCCCACGGAGTCATAAACATTCATTAACCATAGGTTAAGGGCTAGATAATTAGCACCACGTCTCAACTCACTAAGGGTACTTATCCCTAGCGGCTACTTTTGAACACCACATCTGAACTCACGAAAGGTATTTAACTTCCAACTTATCTTAGAAATCTGTTGTGAATGGTGAGGTGGCTACTAACTACTCATCCCAACTCACGAAGAGCATATACCCCACGACTCCACTTTTTGATACTATAGGAATAGTAGGGATTGTCTAGACACTTCATCTCTACTATCGAGTTCATTCATACTGTGTGGGTGTGACTACATGTGAGCACATCTTTCACATAATCACCATATTCATAACTTTACTTCTATACATGCTTAATCCTTAATGAATCTTAATTCACACACAATCATGATTCACAAATTATTTTGCTTAACATATTTTCATGTTTCATATATACATATACTTCATTAAACATTCTATATTTTAGTCACATGTTAACAAATTCGTGCGAGTACAACATTCTAATTATTCATATCATCGTTTCACTTCACATGCTAAGCCTTTAAGCTCATAATCACAAAACACACATTCATACATATAGCCATATGTTTCACATAAACAATGCCATTAAAGGTGGACCATACCCCTTAAGAGAATTTCATCATAAAAGCTAAACATTATTACCAACATACCATTCATACAAGCTTTCACCAGCTATTCTCAATTTCTCTAATAATTCATATTATAATAGCCCTTAGGGTATTATCTAATAACAATATAACCTTAAAGAAAACATTAGTTCTAAAATTCTCTAATCATGTTCATTAATCCCATTTCATAACCTAAAAGTTGAAATTATGCATAAGCATAGGTTCATTGAAGTTTCAACATTAAAATTATAAAATAACACTAAAAATAGCATATATCAATCATTAACGCGTTTTCATTCTAAGGCCCATGCTTAGAGTCAAGGATAGAGTAAGTTAGAGTTTGAAAACCTTTTTTGAAATCTCATTGAAGTGACTCCTTAAATGAAAGAAAATTAAAGGATGAAATACCATACGTAAATATTAAGAAACCCACGATTTTTTATAAAGAAAACGTCCACAACCTTCACATTTTTCCCTTCCATTAGTTCTAGCTTCTATGGAGTTTGAGAAAGTTCATTCTTGAAAGAGGGTTTTAAATAATTTAAAATAAAGTCTTGTATAGGTCTAGGACTTCAACCCAACATAAAATTTCCTAAAGACCCTACAATAATCATCCATGGTTCACAAAATACTTGGAGTAAATTTGCCAAAACACCCCAAGTATGGGCAGAATTTCCTACAGTTTTACAGTGACCATCGACGGACTCCTAGCTATGGGGTGTCACATGGTCGTCGGCCCATCCTGCTGGGGTGTCAATTGGGTTTGAGGCTGGTCACATTGGGTTTTACGGTGAACATGCTAGTTTAGACGTCGATGGAAAATAGAAGAGTCATAGGCTAATCAACATTGATCAACATGATTCAATAATATACAATTCATCAATAATATCCAATTAAGAGAGTTGATACAACCTTCCCTACACATTCGAATTCCCCATCAAATCATCAAAAGACAAACGTTACAATGAATCATGGAAAACTAGGCTAAACATGTTCGAATCCTCATAAAATGATACACATCGATTATTCAACATCAATTCAATACCAATTAACATAAACAATAGCATATATATATACTTCTACGTAATAGAATCATAATTTAATCAATAACAGGTCAAGATGATAAAGCCCATGCAAGGAATAAATTGATTTAGGGAGAGAACATAGGTTCATCATGCATTTGGAGTAAATTAACGTTCAAATCATCATGAATTAATGATTAATAACGTTTTTAGAAGGAACCTATGAATAGATTGAAGAAGAACTTTGATCATAAACTTTATCTGAATATATTCGTATTAACTCTATAGATGGAAGGATAACTATAGATGAAGGATCACCATACCTTTATGAACGTGAAAAACTCTAAAATTTGGTGAACAAATCATGAAAATCCAAGCTGCAACGTGTTTATGAGCTTCAACAACAATGGATGTTCCTAGAGAGATATTTTTGGAGGGAAAAGTTCAATTTCTTGAGAAGGGATTAGGAATGGGTTCTTCACGTTTTAAATGACTTATATACACCGAAAAGATTCTAATTAAACCTAATAGAATAGGCCATGAACCCTTTAAATGAAACTGACGCAAGGCAGTAGTTACATGCCACCATCGACGGACGCAATCGACTGGCCGTCCTTTGGCTTCCGTCAAATGGGTTTGGCCAATTTTTGGGTTGATACCTGACCAAGCTAATTGTCCATTTACGAGACCTCAGCAATGGCCGTTTGTCAACTAACTGGCCATCGTATGGTCAGTTGATTAACATTTCTAAGGCAGTGTCTCGACCAGCCTTGGGTCCTTCTTGTGGGCCCTTTTAGAGCTAGTCCCTATCCTTATAAAGGTGTAGAACTCCTACATGAGCATCAAACAAAACAAATACTCCCAACTCTTCCAAACAGGCTAGGCCCTATCAAGACACACTTGAGCGCCTTAAAGGGCTATCTTACGAACGCCTTGGACGTTTTTGGTCGTTTGCCCTCCAAATTTCTGAAAAATTCATATTGCATATTTAAATATAATCCTACATCAATTAATACTTCATAATATCATCACATTCAATATATAAACACATATAAACACATGACTAGTCGTCGAACATTTCGGTCGTCCCTTGACGTTTGACTTCCAAATCACCTCAAAATTTACACACTGCCTATAAAAAATATTATAAGTAATTTGATGACCTTATAAAAATATTACAAACATGTTAGCATTTAGAAACCCTTTCTCATTTTTGGGTTTTATAGACACATCTATTAGCGAGAGGCTATAGGATGATAGAGTTTCCCTTCTTCTTAATTCTCATGACGTGCCATAGAACATAACTCTATAAGATCTCCCTCTATGTGTTCTTGTACGGTACTATCTATGTGTTATTCGTTTAATGGCTTCATGTGTATGTGTGAAGGTTAATTTTTTTACGCTTTAATGATATGATGTCCTTTGTGTGTATATATGAACTCTATGTCAGATGGCATGTTATGTTTAAAAATGTATGTCAATTTATAGTTAAAAATGTATGTCAAATTTTTTATAGGTTGTTTTATGAATTAGCATGATGATAGTTATTAAATGGTTTAGACTTGTAATGATTTAAAGAATGTGGTAAATAGATAAATGTGCATGTTGCCTGAATATATGTGTTTCCTTGTTTGGATTGGAGTCTTTTGTGTAGGCTTGGTCCTAGATGTAATGGATGGCAGGTTTGTCTTTGTTGGGTGATGATGTGGGTTTTATTGACCCAAAAGTTGCCTTACTTAAATGTTCATAGAAAATAAAGAGGACTTATGGCTATGTCATCTCTATTGTGACCCTAATATTTTGTGACCATTGATGTTCATTCTATAGTTGGGACCTTATGTTGTTGGGTAGTATGACCTATATTGAATGTTGTGGATTTCATTTGGTTGTTAGGCCTAGAGGAATGATTATAGTTGAGTAAACTTGCTCAAAATTAGGTCTACCCTAAGTAGGGGATGGTTATGTGATTAATAAGGTTGTACATATTTCTATCTTTTCCTTCTATGTTTATTTCAACTTGAGACTAATGAGTTTCTAATAGTTTGTTAAACATGGTAGTATTGAATGAAGGTATTGTCACAAACGCGAAGATATATAGAATATAAATGAGTAAGCATCCTCGAAATCATGAGGGATGAATGATCGACGTCTGAATAACTGTAGCGTTGATCCTGTAGCTCTAGCGTCCACCTGTTCCTACACTTAAAAATTAGAGTTCTATAGGGTTATTACACACTTTTACTAAGTATGGGTATATTCTAGAACATACCAACGAAATGCATGATTTAGAATATCTCTTTCTTAAGCAACATGATTATAGCAGGTCAAGTCAGTGGACTTGCCAAATTGATATTAGGAAAGTGTGTGAACTTCCCAAATTTTTATTAGGAAAGTTTATGAGCTTTCTTTATTTTGATTAGGAGAGTTATACCATGAGAGTAACATGCATCATCATACTTAAAATTTTGTACACAATACACAATAGCGTACAAATAGCACATATGATAATTCATATCAAATATAACATTGTTCATATCATTCATTCGTATGCTATGAAACATTGGAATCATGGACTTGACATTAAGACTTCCCAAAAATGAGGGCTCAACATATGGGACCTCAAATAGGAAGTCTGCTTTAGCAAAAACAGAATCTGCTTCATTCATTCATATGAACTTCATTTCATTTCATTCATGGGCCAGTTTAAACACCAGCGATACCTAGGATGTAGTTTAAGACTTTCATCGGGTTCATTGTCACTAACCAAGATTGACCTAATGTCATTACTTGAATGTAACTCACTTTGTGATTATCCTATCCTAACACCTTTGGTATCATTCATTACATTATGTGCATTATTTGAGTTTTGCCACATTCATTCATTGGGAACTTTATCTTTAGTCGACATAGATCATGTGAGCATCATGAAATCCAGTTTCATGAAACCCTACTCAAAAAAGAGGAGGAATAACCGTCCAAATGGACCCAAAACATGCTAGCGTACATGGGAATTGAACTCCGCCAGATCCCAAAAAAAAACATCATCGCTCATAGCTAGTCTATCAGTGCTTATTATAAAGTTCCATTATATTCAACTCATACGTCATTGAAGATAACTTCTAGTATGAGGAAATCATATATCAATAGATGATTTCTCATATGATCATTAGCATTAAGTTTGTTAATCTCAATACTTTTATTAGAGTGTTCATAGACACTTGTATCTTCATTAATTTTACACTCTCATAGTTGAGTACGTTTTGGTAATATTTACTCAGGTTCATTCGGGATTTCTCTCATTTTACATAAGCCTCATATAATGTTTTCACCACGTTCATTAACATTAGCACATTTGGTATTCATAATTACTCACGCCATTTTACGTGAATGTTCATTTAATCATATGCGGATGCACTTAGCCATTTAGTGTGCTTCACACTTTTAATTAACCCTTTTAGGGTTTCATCATGTCATTGTTTATTTTGTAATTTCTTTGTTCATTTCATATTTTTATTGTTCATTTCATAATTTCTTTGTTCATTTTATCATTTCATTGTTCATTTTATCATTTCATTGTTCATTTCATTATGTGCGAATGCACTTGGCCATTTAGTGTGTTTTACCCTCTTAGTTAACTCTTCTAGGGTTACCTCATTTCATTGCATACATCTGAGGTTCACTTATTTTTAAACGTATGCTATACTTATGAGTCTATACATACAAGCCAAGAGGCTTCATTCATCGTTCATTTAAGCTATTCAAATATTCCTAAGATTATGAAGTACAAGACTTATGCATCTTATATGTATGCCAAGATCTCGATTTTGATCTAAGTAAGCAGCATTATTCTTGAATATTTAATTCATGTATGACTTATGTATCAATGCGGAACTTGGGAAATGGAACCCAATTTAAAATCCCTTCGACAATACCTTATATATTTTTTTTTAAATTTAATTCCAGTCCACGTTACATTGGGACCCTAGGTCAAGCCCTATCATCACCATTTCCTTTTTAGTTCTATTCTTTGAAAATTCTCTTTATTGGCCGAGGGGTTATGGGATCAAACCTCCATAACTTCTATTATTTTTTTTTTATCAATTTCTCCTTGTCTATTTTGAGTTTACTATGGGGTTGAGGGATCAAACCCCCACAACCTCTCTTTATTTTTCTTTTAGCCTTCTCCATAAATATACCTAAGATGTTGTGGGTTCGATTTCCACATGCCTCCCCCTTTGTTTTTTCTTTTATTGTCCTCCTTAAATATTCCAAAGAGGTCATGGGTTCGATTCCCACAAGCCTCCCCTTTTTTTCTCTTATTCACCTCCTTAATCTGCCTAAGAGGTCGTGGGTTTGATTCCCACATGCCCCCCCTTTAGTTTTCTTTTATTCTCTAACTTAATCTGCCTTAAAGGTCGTGGGTTCGATTCCCACATGCCTCCCCCTTTATATATTCTTTATTCTCCTCCTTAAATCTGACTGAGAGGTGGTGGGTTCGAACCTCACTCCTCTCATTTCTTATTTTTTTCTTTTAAGTTACATTCTTAAGCCAATTCCACGGTATGAATCCCCTTCACCACATTTCTTTTAACTTCTTTATTTTGATTGTTTTTAACATGGCAAGGTCACGGGTTCAATCCTCCATGACCTCACTTGTTTTGATTCATTTTTTTGAACATTTTGAACCCTCTGTGCTGACCAAAATTGATCACTACAAGCTGGAAATTTTCTTTTAATTTTTCAGTATCCTTTCATCAAATTACACATTAGTTCTAAGAGGAATTTCGTAGTGCATTCAAAACGTTTTAGGTCCATTTTCATGGATTATTTTAGACAAGAGATTATCCCTCAAATCAGCCATATTCAACTCATATGAACATCACATTAACAGCAACATGTGTACATGAAATATAAAGAACAATTATGCCATTTCAAGTCCTAAACCATGAACAATAGCCACGAAAACAAACACATATACATGTAGTTACATTTTTGGATACATCAACATAAGTCACATAATTACAAGCATATATATAAACACATAATCATAACGACAACATATTTCATCCTTAGATTTCTACCATCAAATACGACCAACCTATGATTCAATGGAACTAGTGATAGGGACATGCTACGGGGAACAATCCTAATTTCTGGAATAGATTGGTCTGAACTTAGGGGGTCTCAAAGGGATCAAGAAGGAAGATAAATCATACCTTTTTGACGTTCGAAACTCGCCTCTCTTCCCAAAGAACCCCCCAAACACACATCCAAATCCTAGAGCTTCAAAAACAATTTGACGGAAAAACCCTCTCTTTGCCTAACGTGTTTGATTAGTCATTTTTTTATAATTTTAATTGTGAGTTCTTGAAGTGTGAAGAACATTGGTTTACCTAATGTTTTTGTACTTTATTTGGAAGATAAAAACGTGAGTGAGAGTGATAGAGATGTGAGAGATAGAGATAGATGAGCGTGGGAGAGAAGACTTTTCTTAGTCTTAGGAGTCTAGTTTAGGACTTAGTCAAATAAGGTTTATTTAATTATAAAAATCTGATTTCTTTTTATTTTAAATAATATAAAAAATAATAAATATAAATTAATTACATTAATTTACCAACTTAAATTAAAAACAGTTTAATTCATTGCTTCCACCTAAGTTCGAACCAGGGTGAAGAAAGACTTCACTTCAAGAGCCGAATTTTGGCCATCTCCTCCAAAAAAGCCCCTGCACCTTATTCATTAACTAATTTATTATATATTTAGGGTAAATACGATACTAACCTTAGCCTGGGAAAATACCATTTTACCCCTAGACCATGCAAACACAAGATTTTCCCTTTTTATGTCTGGTAAAGACTCATTCTAGTTAATATTCGTATTCGAGAGCCCAACATAGTTGGACCAAACCTTTCCTAGATCAACTAAATCCCCAAATTAGCTGTCTTGGATGTAGCAAGGGTTCCGAGGTGTGGTTCTACACGCATCAATCTGGGTGAACCCGGTCTAATCCTTGGCATTCTAGACACATTAAGCATTACTTAGCATATCCATTTTTAGGGTTCTTACATTATCTCCCCTTAGGAACATTCGTTGCCGAATGACACTACTCTTTACTAACAACAAGTAAGTCATCTATAAAATGTATGTATGCAGACATAGGTAATTCAATACTCCCGATTGATGAATATCTGACTCACATATTTACATGATGGTGCATATCCTTGAAACCTACTAGTAGCTTCGCATTAATAGACTAAGGAACTCTTTACTAAACTAGTTTCATCAAAAAATACAACAGAAGTACACATATAAGTCATGCAAATCAGCAACTAACATAATGACTCAAACATATTAACCTAATACTAGTGCATAAACACCATTCACAGTCAAATACACGAAAGACTAAATAAGGCTATGCACTAGAGACTTCACCAGAAGTGCCTTCTCCTGCACCCCTACACTTGAGTGCAAAGAATCGTTGCCTCCTTGGAGCCTCTTCTCTTGGACCATTAGACTGAACTCTCTCCTTCCCTTGTTCTTTACTTCTCTTATTCGTACAATCCTTCACCATGTGACCCGGTTTGCCATAAATGTAACAAGCGTTAGATTCAATCATACATTCCCCCCATGTAAAATGCCACACTTCCTACAAGGTGGCTTCTCCTGTGCTGTAAAGTCTTACGAACCTCAGGGTAATCCCTGACTGACATAAAGCCCTGCTTAAGGTTTATGAATTCCTCAAACCTAGCCTCCTTCATTTATCTGGGATATAACAACTCTAGAAAAGCCATCTTGAAAATATCCCAAGTAATAGTGCACCCTCCTAAGGATCTACTATCTTGCCACACCTTATACCAGGATTGTACTACATGCTTGAACTTGTAAGATGCCAACTCAGACTTCTCCACATCAATCAAACCCAATAGACTAAGCTTGTAAAGTACTAGCTTGGTCAATGTGTACCAAAGTTGTCCTTGCTTGTCAATTTATCGACCCAGCTGACTTAACATGCATCTCTATTCAAGCAGTAGGAGGCCGGGGAGAAACTTGAATTACCCCTGTAGCTGCTCGTCCGATCTCCCCACCTTCATTTTTTATTGTATTAATCTTTTGGAAACTTCAAGAGTTGATGTTAGATACTCTCTTAAGACCAAGAAATCCGACATTAGATAAAGCACAATAAGGTTAGTCAAAGGGAAATTTTCTTACGCATCATGCAGTCTCTGATCCAGTATAGTGGTGCACTTCATTACCATGTCTTAGAAGCTACCCAATGTGGTTGATTCGAACTTATTAGCCTCAGAATTTAACCAAGCATTGTGGTACAAACTTTGTCACGACAAGAATCTAGACACTAAACGAGACCAGCGTCGTTGACCTCTCAGAGGTGGTAGAAAAGCCTACATACATCATTCTTTCTTCATCTAGGTTAAATTTAGCAGAAAATTTGAAACTTTTTGTTGGTGACATGCTTACTTAAAGTTCTACAACATACGTAATTGCTCACCATCAACCATCTAACATTAAGATTATCAAATGAAAGGAACAGTTTATTATAACGATAAATATGTACTTGCCAAAGTGGAACCAATACAATATTTGAACAAAAAGGGGAAAGAAACGCTGGTGGAATATACTCCACTAGCTAAATCCTACAACTAAGCTAGAATGTAAATGGGCAAGCATCATTGAAATCATGAGGGCCTACCAAGTCCGGATGAATGCTGGACGTTCGAATAACTGCAACGTTGATCTTGTAGCTCTAGCGTCCACTTGTGCCTGCACTTGTATAGGGTTTGTACACACTTGTACTATGTATGGGTATATTAAAGCACACATCAAGGACATGCATGATTAAGAATAGGACTTTCCTAGCAACATGATTATAGCAGGTAAAGTCAGTAGAATTACCAAATTTACATTAGGAAAGTGAGTGACTTCCCAAATTTGTATTAGGAATGTTTATGATCTTTCCTAATTTTGATTAGGAGAGTAATGCCATGAGAGTAACATGAATCATCGTACTTAACATTTTGTACAGAACACACAACAGCGTACACTTAACATATATCATAATTCCAATAAAATATAACGTTGTTCATATCATTTATTTGTATGCCATAAAACATTTGAATCATGGACTTGACATTAAGACTTCCCAAAAATGAGGGCTCAACTAATTGGACCTCAAATAGGGAGTCTGCTTTATCAAACACAGAGTCTTCTTCATTCATTCATATATACTTCATTTCATTTCATTCATGGTCCAGTCTAAACACCAATTATACCTAGGATGTAGTTTAAGAATTTCATCGGGTTCATTGTTCATTGACCAAGACTGACCTAATGTCATTACTTGAATCTAACACACCTTTTTATTATCCTATCCTAACACCTTTGGTATCATTTGTTTCATTATGTGCATTATTTAAGGCTGGCCTCACTCATTCATTGGAACTTTAACTTTAACTGACATAGATCTTGTGAGCATCATGAAATCTAGTGTCATGAAACCCCACAACAAAAAGAGGTGGAATCATCGGCCAAAGTTATCCAAAATATGCTAGCGTACATGGGAATTAAACATCGCCAGATCCCTATATTGGCACTATAGGTTTGAAGACTACGATATAAGGAAACCCATACCCGGCATGCGAGATAGTCTCATCTAATGAGATTTACGTGAACCTCTGCCCTTCCCAAAAGAAGGCATCAACTCTCATAGCTAGTTTATTGCTGCTCATTATAAATTTCCATTACATTAACCTCATACGTCATGGAAGCTGGCCTCTAGTATGAGGAAATCATACCTCAATAGATGATTTCTAATCTTATCATTAATATTAAGTGTGTTAATCTCATTGCTTATAATAGAGTGTTCATACAGACTGGTCTCTTCATTAAGTTTACACTTTCATAGTTGATTACATTTTGGTAACATTTACTTAGGCTCATTTTAGATTGCTCTCATATTTTACATTAACCTCATATTATGTTGTCACCACATTCAGTAACATTAGAACATTTGCTCTTCATAATTACTCACTCCATTTTACATTGATGTTCATTTCATAATATGCCAATGCACTTGAGCAATTAGTGTGTTACGCACTCTTACTTAACCCTTTTAGGGTTTCATCATTTCATTCTTCATCTAATAATTTGTTTGTTCAATTTATTGTTTCATCGTACAATTCATCATTTCATTGTCCATTTCATTATGTGCCAATGCACTTGACAATTTAGTGTGTTTTACCCTCTTAATTAACCCTTCTAGGGTTACATCATTTCATTACATACATCTTAGGTTCACTTTTTTTAAACGTATGCTAGACTTATGGTTCTATACATACAAGCCATGAGGCTTCATTCACATTCGTTTAAGTGATTCATATCTTCCTAATATTATGTAGTACAAGACTTATGCATCTTGTATGTATGTCAAGATCTCGATTTTGATCTAAGTAGGCAGCATTATTCTTGAATATTTAATTCACGTATGACTTATGTATCAATGTGGAATTTGATGAAGGGAACGCGGTCTAAAATCCCTTGGACAACGCTTTACATTTTTCTTTTTATTTATTTCCAATTGACATTTGGACCCTAGATCGAGACCCAATATCACCATTTCTTTTTTAGATCTATCCTTTTAAAATTCTCTTTCTTGGTTGAGGGGCTTTGGAATCAAACACCCACAACCCCTTTTATTATTTTTTTTATCAATTTATCCTCGTCTATTTCAAGTTGACTATCACGTTGTGGGATCAAACCCCCACAGCCTCTCATTATTTTTCTTTTATTCTCCTCTTTAAATATACCAAATAGGTCGTGGGTTCGATTTCCATACGCCTCCCCATTTTTTTCTTTTATTCTCCTACTTAAAATTTGCCTAAGAGGTCTTGGGTTCGATTCCCACAAGCCTCCCCCTATATTTTATTTTATTCACCTCCTTACCTTGCATAAGACGTCGTGGGTTCGATTCCCACACGCCTCCCCCCCTTTATTTTTTTTATTCTCCTTGTAATCTGCCTAAAGGTCGTGGGTTTGATTCACACACGACTCCCCCTTTATTTTTCTTTTATTCTCCTCGAGAAATCTGATTGAGTGGTGGTGGGTTTGAATTCCACTCCTCTCATTTCTTATTTTTTTAATTTTAAGTTACATTTTCCAGTAAATACTAAGGTTCGAATCCCCTTTACCATATTTCTTTTTTACTTCTTAATTTTCATTGTTTTTAACATGGTGAGGTCAGGGGTCAATCCTCCATGACCTCACTTGTTTTAATGCATTTTTTGTACATTTTTAACCCTTTTTTGCAGACCGAAATTCATCACTAGAAGCTGGAAATTTTCGTTTAATTTTTCAGCATCCTTTCATCAAGTTACACCTTAGTTCTTAGGGGAATTTCATAGTGCATTTAGAACATTTTAGGTGCTGTTTCATGTATTCTTTTAGACAAGAGATCATCCCTAAAATAATCCACATTCAAATCTTATGAACATCACATTTATATCAACATGTGTACATGAAATATTGAGAGCTATCATGCCATTTCAAGTCCTAAACCATGAACAATAGCAACGGCAACACACACATATACACGTAGTTACATTTTCGGAAACATGAACATAAGTCACATAATTCCAAACATACATATAAACACATAATCATCACGAATACACGTTTCATCCCTAGTTTTGTAGCATTAAACATAACCAACCTATGATTCAATGGGAGCTAGTGACAAGGACATGCAACAGGGAACAATCCTAGTTTTTGGATTATATTAGTCTGAAACTTAAGGGTTCTCTTCGGAAAGGGACCAAGAGGGAAGAGAACCCATACCTTTTTTACGTTCAAACCTCTACTTTCTTAAAAAATAACAACTCCAAACACACGTAAAATTTAGGAGCTGCAACACAAACTTGGCGGAAAAACCATATCTTTCCCTAAGGTGTTTGATTAGTTGTTTGTTTATAATTTTCGTTGTGAGTTCAAGTGTGAAGAACTTTTTTTTAATCTATTTTGTACGTTATTTGCAGAGAAAAATGTGAGTGAGAGTGATAGAGATGTGAGATAGAGATATGAGCATGGGAGAGAAGAGTTTTCTTAGGATTAGGAGTCTAGTTTAGGACTTAGTCAAATAAGGTTTTATTTCATTTATTAAAATTTTTTATTCTTTTATTTTAAATCAGCTCATAAATAATAAATATATAAATTAATTACATTAATTTACCAACTTAAATTTGAAACAATTTAATTCATTGCTTCCACCACCAAGTGCTAACTCGAGTGAGCAAGACTTCACATCAACAGACCAATATCAGCCCTCTCTCCCAAAAATGCACCTCCACCTTTTTAAATAACAAATTATATATTAGGGTAATTATGATACTACCCTTAGCCTATAAAAAGACCATTTTACCCCTAGACTCTCCAAAACTATGATTTTCCCTTTTTAAGTCTGGTAAACACTCCTTCGAGTTAATCCTCGTATAAAGAGCTGTACATAGTTGGAAACACCCTTTCCTAGCTCAAATAACTCCCCAAGTTAGTTGGCTTGGATGTAGAAAGGGTTCTGAGGTCTTGTTTTATGCGCATAAATCTATGTGAACTGGATCTAATCATTGGGATAATTAGGGTTGTTACAGGTATGAATTTCATGTTCACCATATTCTATATATGTCTTAGTCGACACAATGTTGTGGATGTTATGAAAATTCTAAATTTTCATCAAAAAGTATTTTTGACAATATTCATGTTTTCTCATGTTGACTGTGCATGTTGATATACTAGTTGTGCATTTAATTTCATGAGATAAGTTAAGAATCATGTTTGAAGCCACTTATAATATGTGGTGTTTTAATCCAGTTAATGTAAAAGTTGAGTTCCATGAAATGAAAATGATCAGTCTGTTAAAAACTATGTTACTTGTATGGTTTGGAAAGCATGATTCTAGGCAAACTTTTGTAAAGTGAAGGCATGTTTATCGATTGTCCTTGTATGTGCCTATAAATTCTAAGACTTTTCCGAAATTGATGAAAGTTTATGAGATCTAATGTTATGATTTAGGTTGAAAGTTTGTGAAATGTCTTCTTATTGTTGTTAATCGCTTGGTGTGAATTTCCAGTTTGACTTAATTAGGAAGAAAATTGTGTTGCGTGCGTTTGGTTAAAAGTTGAGGAATTCTCATTATATAGTAAATTGACCTTCGTGCATTCCTTGCCTTTTAACTCACTAGACATCTAAGTGTGTTGAGGAAAAGGACATTCCTGCATCGACACAACTAAGCATGGTATGATTGAGTACGACCCTCATAGCACTAGGTCTAACTAATAAAGATCCTTGTTGATTCAATTGGCTCAAGTCTATATCCATTGAAGTATGACTGTAAAATTACTCTCTTGAGTGTTGTTGGAATCTTCCTATGTGTAAACTTACATGATGAGCTCTTAATAAAATGAAGTGTAATAACCATAGATGATTCGGATAAAGATGTTCCTTCTACGATATAATAAGAGCATTTGTGTTTGATGAATCTAAGAGTAGGTGAATAAATGTTTTGCTTGCCTGTGTTGCATTGAGTGATAAAAGGTTTGAAGTTGTGTTCCTTGTATGTTTGATGCATTGAATTCTATGTGATAAAGTTTTGAAAGTTGTAAACTGCTCTATGATTCATTGAAGTCCTTGTTGTGATTAAATTCTATGTGTCATTTGAGGATGAATGTTCCCAAGTGAAAGATATTGTAAGACCCCCAAAATAATTTAGGTTGTTAAGAGACTCAAATTTGCCTATAATCTTGTTTACTTTTTAATAGAGTGTGTCAAATTATGTGTTAGTTATTTGAAGTCATTTGGAATTCAAACGTCGAGGGACGACCAAGACGTTCAACGACTAGTCATTAAGAGACCTTAAATGTTTTAATTTTCTTATGTTTCCGTCATTGGATTATGAACTCCTTATATGACTAATAATGATGTTTATAGGCGGTAAGTTGTGTTTAATGAAGATTAGAGGTCAAACATCCAAGACCTTTGTGAGTTACCCCTTGATACGTGCATGTGTGTGTCTAGAGTGTGTCCAGCTTGTTTGGACGTGTTGCGAGTATTTGATTTCAGTGAAACTGATGTGGAAGGTCTTTGAATTGTAAATGTTCATAATTCCATTGGAAACGTTTGTGTAATACTCCCCAAGGGCCCACAGGAGACCCTCAAGGAGGACCCAAAGGCTGTCGAGACAATGCCTTAACATTGTCAATCGATGGGCTAAAATGATGCCTGCTCCTTCAATCCACTCCCCGTCGATGGGAGGCATTGCTAAAAAATTATTTTTTTGAGATAATCCTCCCTATAAGCAATTGTATTCGCAAACGACAGAACAAAACAACAGCTCATCGACAAAATGATAACCCATCGACTGTGCCATCAATGCAGCCTGCATATTCACTCCTTGCACGCTTATTCACTAAGAATTCACCTTACGTGCTCACCTGACCCTATTTGGTTTATTTGGTTAATTTTGGGCGTATTTATGTGATAAAAATGTGACAACCCCATTCCAAATTCAATTCAAAATATTAGACTTCCCTCACAAACAGAATTCTCTCTAGAACCTCCATTGAAGGTGAAGCTCAAGAACATTTTGAAGCTTTAACTTCAATGGGTTCTTAATTAAATTTTAGAGGTTTTATTATACATTGAGGTATGGTGATCCTTCATCTGTAGTTAGTATTCCATCTAGAGAGTTCCCTTCAACGTTTTTCACTACAAGTTCATGATGAAAATCCTTCTTCTTCGATATAGCCATGGGATTTTACTCAAAAAATATTTTAATGCTTCCTCAATATTAATTGATGTAAATATGTTTATTGTAACGTGAATTTAAATCCATATGCATTATGAATCCATGCTCCCCTAAACTCACGTTTTATTCTTTGTGTGGGTTTTGAGATCTTGAATTTATGTTTATTGAACTATGATTCTAAAATGTTAATATGCTTATCTACTGCCTAATATGTGTATTGACGATGAATTGATGATGAATGATCCATGAGGATAAAGGTTTGAAGGTTTTAATAAGACTAGTCTATAATGTAGTATCTCGTGATCTTGATGTTAGGAGGATCATAATGTATTCAAATATGTTAAATTGATAGTTACTACTTCCTACCATGTATATAGATTATGAATTATATGTAATGGATCTAATGTGGATAAAGGCGGTGTGATTAGGTAGTAATGACTTATGTTCTCCCATCTTTTATGGATTGCTAATATAGTTTGATGTATCTCGAATCTATGGTAATTGATTCATGATTTCGTATATGGTTATTTTAGTTGTAGCTGCTTCCTTATATTGATATTATTAATGAATTATGTGTATACACCATGGATAATCAAAGCAAGGGATTTTTGGTAAGGTTGATCTACATTACTCTAATTATAGTGTATTGGTGATGTAGTGTATTTGTTAGTAGTATGATCTTGTAGTGGCTTATGTATGATTTATCCTATGTGAAATTATATACAAATACTTCCCTATACATGAATTGTTGATGAAAATGGTGTATTTATCAATGATTATCAAAGGTTGATGAATTGGTAACAACGACTCTACCTCTACTCCTCTATATCTCAATGTTAATAGATGAAGCCTTGTATGACAATGTGTAGTATGGTTCACTTATGCTGGAGATTTTTTCTTTATTTTCATTATATATGTGATGTGAAAATAGACTTGGAGGCAATTTTTTTATGAATATGTGATGGTGGTGATCACCAAATGTGAAGTCCTCATGTCCAGTCTCTCCTATTCTAGTTATGATTTAGGTTGTATTGCTAATGTTATGAGAATGTGAATGGCTATGTTAGGGATAGGTTAGGTGCTGCCATTGATTACTTTTTATGGTTGATGTCCCCTACCTATGTACCCCTATATGAATGTGTGATTAGATAACGTTACGAGTCTTAAGTGTAATACGAATAATAAATTATGTTGTGCGGTCTATTCTTGAAGGTGTATTATGGTCCTAAGAGGGTGGCTGATTCAGTATTATGTTGATAGTCATTATGTGGTAATGTTTACCAATGTACACACATTTACACATTATGCATGTTTACAAGTAGTATAGGCTTATGGTGTCTAAATGAAAGATATTGTCATATGCACTTGTGTCTATTACTATGCATGTAAAGTATATTTATCAATGAAGTATGTGATGTACCATTTACTAGGATGACTTGATAGGTGTACTAGTATGGGCAATGGTATGGGAACTTGTCTATGCATGGCACATGTGTAGAGTTCCTAGGTCTGGTCTTCTGTATACATGAGTATGAATGAATGGTTATGTTATGAATGTGCATAATGACTTAATATGTTTATATAGAAGGATTTCACATATATACACTTATGCATTGATGTATGAACATATGTAACATTAATTTATTTTGTGGAAGTTTTGCTCACATATAAGTATACACACACACGCTTGATAATCAAGTCAATGGAGGGTTCTTGAAAGGTGTTCTCAAGTGTACCCTAAACTAGATAGGTGCTTGACTTTTCTATGCTTATGTGAAAGGGTTTCTCACATGATTTAGGTTGATGGATGCTCATATATGTCCTGTGAGCTAAACATATGAGGAGTTCAATCTCCTAAAACCTATGTTTTGATAAAGTAACATCAATAAAGGGTATTCAATAAAGGGAACTTCGCTTAGCACTAAGTGAACTTGACAATGAGAGGTGTTGGCTTACCTTGGAGGAAGGTGCAACATTCGTTTCTCATAAGGTGTTGACTACCCTTAGAGGAAAATTCACCTACGGTTCCACATGAGTTGTTGAATTCCCGTTGAACAAGATTAACCCATGATTTATCATGAGATGAGGACTTAAATGTTCATTAGCATGGAGTGTCACACCCGGTTCCTAGACCCTAGATGAGACCGGCGTCGTTAACCTCTCAGAGGTCGAAGACATGCCTCTTATTAGCTTTCATCACAATCATACAGTTAAATTTAGCAGAGAATTTAAAACTTTTAAAATTTACTGAAGTGTTATTAGACTTCATATAATTCTTCCAAAAGAGTGACATACTAACATCTCAAAATAAACTACCATCTATTAACAGATTGAACAATTGAAATGAAGAATTCATAATATCATTTATACTTTCCAAACCGGCCTTAATACAAAATCTTGAAAAATGTTGAAAGGAAACACTAAAGATAACATCTACTAGCTATTTCTAATCTACTAAAACTAGAAAATAAAGCGTAGGCATCCTTGAACTCAAGAGGACCTACCAAAGTCTGGAGGTACTAGTCCGAACAGCTTCAACTAATCTTAAATTTTCTTCAAGGACCTGCACCTATAAAAATAGTTTTGTATATGGGTTAGTAAAGACTTGTACTAAGTATGAGTTTGCACATAAACACATAAGGACTATACATGATCAAGGAAAGCTCTTCCTATAACAACATGTCATTCTTGGAAATTGAAGTCACTTCACTTTCCTAATTTGTTATTTATGAATCATGCGATGAATATTACATATTTTCATGCAATTAAGGCACACAACTCTTTTTCTATATGAACATAAGACCTTGGAATAATGAACATAATTTTAGAACAACTCAAGAAAAATTTAATATTTTTGCTCCCCTTAGGCTGAGAGCTCCCTCTCGCAGACTTAGTTCATTTTTCAGTCTTTATTCTTTTTATTGTATAGTTCAATGATATCCTTTTATCCTATATTTTATTTATGTGTTCAATGATTAAATGTAGTCACATTGCTACAATGAATCATGTAAGCAATACAAAAGTTTAAGGAATTAAGTTGACTACCCTACTCACAAGTTATTCTTTCAATTCTTGTTAAACTGGGCATGCAGTCTTTATAAACCAATCTTTATTGGCTATGCCCATTATTTTGTCATTTGCCTAATATGAAGACTTTGGGGCATATATTCATACTCCAGTTGATGAGTCATTATGTTTTGTTCCCTTTATTGGCATAGGCCAATAAGTGTTAAAATTTCATTCTTATCAAACACTAATGATTTGATATACTTATGCTTTCGCTTACTTACTGTAATGACCTGTTTAGTCATTTTGAGCAGCAGATTTTATTTCTGAAAAAAAAAACTGGTTGAGACGACGGACACCACGACGGACCGTCATGGGCACGACGGACCGTCGAGGGTGTCTCGTTCCAGAACACTTAGAATTCTGAAATTTGGGTACTAAATTCGACTCTCTGTAATCTGTAACGGACCTACAGGACGAACCGTCACAGTTAGGACGAACCGTCGTGAGCTTCCGTTTCAAAACACTTCAACTCTTGAGAATTTGGTACGGGGAACGAGTCTCTAAACGTCGTGACGGAAGTGCACGAAGGACCGTCACAGGCGTGACGGACCGTCGCAGACTCTTTAGTAAAAATGGGGTCTCTGAGCCTTGCGACGACCTGCATGATGGACCGTCACAGACACGACGGGCCGTCACAGGTTGCGTAAGTCCCAGTCTGGGTCGGATTTCTTTACACGTTTTAAGGGCCGTTTTGGACTATTCTTTCCTTAATTATAAGTTAGAGGGTTAATATTAATAAGTCTAATTACTTGGGGGTTAAAAGAGGTAACCTTAAGTTAATTAGTGGGTTATTATTGTCATCTTTTTACACTTAATTATATGTTAATTAGGGTAAAAGAAAGAGGGTTTGAATAAAAGAAAATAGAAAAGACAAAAGAGAGAAAGAGAGCAATCGAACGAGGCAGAGGGAATATCAAAGCTTGGGAAATTGCTTGTTGATTCCAATTCTTCGGTGGAGGTAGGTTATGGTTTTTTACGATTCGTAGTGAACTCTTAATAGTGAATGATATGTATTGATAGTATTGTAAACCCTGCTATGTGCTTAATTGTAATGCTTGCATGATTGTGATTATGAAATTGTGATATAACAAGCATGATGAAGCTATTGAATCCTAAATCTTGAAAGAAACCCTAATTCACTTGTTAATGATGATGCCTTAGTGTAAAAGAAGGCTTGATACATTATATAATGAGATTGATGATGCCTTAGTGTAAAAGAAGGCTTGATATATTATATAATGAGATTGATGATGCCTTAGTATAAAAGAAGGCTTGATGAATTAGGTGATCGGGTGCCATGTTCCGGTACCAGGATAGAAATAGAGGATCGGGTGCCACGTTCCGGTACCAGGATAGAAATAGAGGATCGGGTACCACGTTCCGGTACAAGGATAGAAATAAAGGATCGGGTGCCACATTCCGGTACCAGGATAGAATATGGATCGGGTGCCACGTTCCGGTACCAGGATAGAATGAATATGAGGATCGGAGTGTCACGTTCCGACACCAGGATAGTATATGGAGCGGAGTGTCACGTACCGACACAAGAGGAAGAAAGAATGAATCTTGAAATATAATGAATATACTCAATCAAATGAACCCAATTCCCAAATGAGTATGGTATTGAGGCTTGAGTCCTCATGTGTGAACTTAACGGTAATTGTTAATGATATAGTACTTGTTGTTGCTACATGTTAAGCATTATAGTTGATTTTATGATATTACATGATATATATTATCTTCTATTTTGAGTTGGCCGATGATATCTAATCAGTACTTATGGTTGTACTGACCCCTTACTTTTATGTTTTCTTCTTTGTTATTTGTGGAGTGCAGCAAACGTGCCGTCGTCTTCAACTCAACACTAAATCTAGCCAGTCTTCACTACATCGGAAATTCAGGGTGAGCTAATGCGTCTAGCTTGGACTGGATCTTCTTCTTCAAGTCTTGATGCCTTGAACTTCCGGCATGGACTAACTTTTATTTGTTTTAGCTTCTTAGATATTTTTAGTTTAGTAATTTGAGGATAGATGTTCTTGTGAGGATGACTTCCAGATTTTGGGGATATAAAATAGTATTGATTTGATTTTATTAATGAGTTTAAGTCTTCCACATTACTTTCTGTTGATATACATTAAAATGTTAAGGTTTAGATTGTTGGTTCGCTCACATAGGAGGGTAAATCTGGGTGCCAGTGGCGGCTCGGTTTTGGGTCGTGAGAAACTTGGTATCAGAGCATTAGGTTTATTGGTCTCATCACACAAGAACGAGTCCTCTAGAGTCTTAAGGAACGGTAGGGGGACGCCTTTACTTTTCTTTGAGAGGCTATAAGACTTTAGGAAAATTCCATTCTTTCATTCTTTCTTTCGTGATACTACTTGAGTCCAATTGGTATCTAGGTGATACAAATTGGTATCTGACCATCTTCACTCTATTTCGCAGATGGTTAGAACTAGAGCAACGACCGCACCAGCACCAACACCGGCAAGACAGGAAACGTCAGAGCCAGCCACTGGGGCTGTAGCTCAAAGAAGAGTAGCGGCGAGAGGCCGTGGTAGAGGTCGTGGGACGAAGTCCTCTAGAGGAAGAGGACGAGCACCTAGCCCATCTGATACGAGGGCGGTGACTCCTCCACCGACTGAGGAAGTGATAAGAGAGGGTGAGGAAGGGGAGAGTGAACAAGTACAGAATGAGGAATTGCCACCCCAACCTACCCCAGAGATGATCAACCAGGTTCTTGCTTATCTTAGCGGGTTATCTGATCAGGGTCATGCACCTCCAGTGGTTTCTGCACCAACACCTCCGGTTTCATAGGTACGACATGCTGCTACTGGGGCTCCCCGCATGGATGCCTCATTGGAAATAGGCACGTTTCCACGTCTGACTACTGGGCCTATAATGACAAATGATCAGCATGAACTTTTCAGTAATTTCATGAAATTGAAACCTCCTGTCTTCAAGGGTGCTGAATCTGAGGATGCTTACGATTTTCTGGTTGAATGTCATGAGCTACTACACAAGATGGGGATAGTAGAACGTTTTGGTGTTGAGTTCGTGAGTTATCAGTTTCAAGGGAACGCCAAAATGTGGTGGCGGTCACATGTCGAGTGTCAACCAACAGAGGCACCGCCTATGACTTGGGCATCATTCTCTAGCTTGTTTATGGAGAAGTATATCCCAAGGACTTTCAGGGATAGAAAAAGGGATGAGTTCTTGATCTAGAGCAAGGTAGAATGACGGTTAATGCATATGAGGCCAAATTCCGTGCATTATCCAGGTATGCCACCACAACTTTGTTCAGTCCACAAGAACGGATTCGCCGTTTTGTGAAGGGGTTGAGGTCAAAATTGCTGATTTCAGCCTACAGGTAGCGGCTACGGCAAAATCGTTCCAAGAGGTGGTAGACTTTGTGATAGAGGTGGAAGGAGTGAGGCTAGATGACTTCACCACGACATCGACATCAAAAAGGTTTCGAAAGGGAGGTGAGTTTAATGGTTCTTACACTAGAGGACAGGGTTCGGGAGGTTACTCGGCCCGACCAATTCAGTCATCACTACAGACTGTAGTTGGGGGTCCACTTCAGACCGGACAACACTTCTCCGAGAGACCGATGCTTGAATCCAGAGAGTGTTATGGATGTGGGGAGACTAGGCACATTAAGAGGTATTGCCCAAAACAGAGTTACAAACCTCCCATAGCCAGAGGTAGAGGTGGTCATGGTAGAGGCCGTTATTCCGGAGGACGTGGTGGCCGAGGTAATGGTGGTCACCAAAACGGCAGAGGTGATGGGCAAACTGGAGCCACTACAACGCAACATGGTAGGGGCAACGGACAGACAAGTAATGGAGCCCATTGTTACGCTTTTCCTGGGAGATCAGAAGCGGAGACATCTGATGCTGTTATCACAGGTAATCTTTTGTTTTGTGATTGCATGGCTTCTGTATTATTTGATCCGGATCCACATTTTCATATGTATCTTCTTCATTTGATTTATAATGGTCTAATTTACATTGTGAATTCTTTACATGCCTATTCGTGTTTCTACTCTCGGTGGGTGAGTCTGTGATATTGGAAAAGGTATATAGGTCTTGTTTGGTGAATTTGTGGGGAGCAACACTTATGTAGATTTGGTTATTTTAGAAATGGGTGACTTTGATGTAATTCTGGGTATGACTTGGCTTTCTCCGAATTTTGCGATTTTGGACTGTAATGTTAAAACGGGGACGTTAGCCAAGCCTGGACAGATCCGTTAGTGTGGGAGGGCGACTACACTCCCAATCCGGGTCGTATTGTGTCCTTTCTTCGTGCTAAGAATATGGTTAGTAAGGCTTGTTTAGCTTTCTTGGCACATCTCAGGGATGACACTACCCAAGTACCTTCAATTGAGTCGGTTTCGGTAGTACATGAATTTTTGGATGTGTTTCCTGCAGATCTTCCTGGTATGCCACCGGATAGGGATATTGATTTCTGTATTGATCTTGAACCGGGTACTCGCCCCATTTCTATACCCTCTTATAGAATGGCTCCCGCGGAGTTAAGAGAGTTAAAGGCACAACTTCAAGAGTTGTTGAGCAAAGGCTTCATTAGACCAAGTACATCTCCTTGGGGTGCTCCGGTTTTGTTTGTGAAGAAGAAGGATGGGAGTTTTTGGATGTGCATAGACTATAGACAACTGAACAAGGTAACTATTAAGAACAAGTATCCTCTTCCTCACATTGATGACTTGTTCGATCAGTTACAAGGTGCTTCTGTCTTCTCAAAAATTGACTTGAGATCCGGTTATCATCAATTGAAAATACGGGCAACGGATGTGCCAAAGACTTCTTTTCTAACTATGTATGGGCACTACGAATTTGTGGTAATGTCTTTTGGTCTTACGAATGCCCCTGCTGCTTTCATGAGCTTGATGAATGGGATTTTTAAGCCATATCTGGATCTCTTTGTGATCGTATTTATTGATGATATACTGATATACTCAAAGAGTAAGAAGGAACATGAGGGTCATTTGAGAATGGTGTTAGAGTTATTGAGGAAGAAGAAGCTTTATGCCAAATTCTCCAAGTGTGAATTTTGGCTAGATTCAGTGTCCTTCTTGGGACACGTGGTTCTCTAAGGATGGAGTGATGGTGGATCCATCTAAGATTGAAACAGTGAAGAATTGGGTAAGACCTACAAACGTGTCAGAATAAGGAGCTTCGTGGGTTTAGCTAGCTACTACCGCCGATTTGTCAAGGGATTCTCTTCATTGCTTCCCAATTGACGAATTTGACTAAGCAGAATGTTCCATTTGTATGGTCAGATGAATGTGAGGAAAGCTTTCAGAAGCTTAAGACTTTGTTGACTACTGCACCAATTCTTACCTTGCCAGTAGAGGGTAAAAACTTCATCATCTATTGTGATGCATCCTATTCGATTTTGGGTGCAGTGCTAATGCAAGAGAAGAATGTGATTGCTTATGCTTCGAGGCAATTAAAGGTGCATGAACGTAACTATCCTACCCATGATTTGGAGTTGGCCGCGATAGTATTTGCACTGAAGCAATGGAGACACTATTTGTATGGGGTTAAGTGTGAGGTCTATACGGATCATCGTAGCCTACAGTATGTCTTTACTCAGAAAGATTTGAACTTGAGACAGAGGAGATGGATGGAACTACTGAAGGACTACGACATCACTATCTTGTATCATCCGGGAAAAGCAAATGTTGTGGCGGATGCTTTAAGTAGAAAGGCCGGAAGCATGGGAAGTCTAGCTCACTTTTAAGCTTCTAGACGCCCATTGGCTAGAGAGGTTCAGAATCTGGCTAATGACCTTATGAGGTTAGAAATAAATGAGAACGGAGGATTGTTAGCTTGTGTGGAGGCAAGATCCTCCTTCTTTGACAAAATTAAGGGAAAGCAGTTTAACGATGAGAAATTGATCCGGATCCGAGATAAAGCATTGCAAGGAGAAGCTAAAGAAGCAATCATTGATGACGAAGGAGTTTTGAGGATTAAAGTAAGGGTATGTGTACCCCGCATCGATGATTTTATCACCACTATTCTTACAGAGGCTCATAGTTCCGGATATTCTATACATCCTGGTGCAACCAAGATGTACCGCGACCTAAAACAACACTTTTGGTGGAGTAGAATGAAGCGCGACATTGTTGATTTTGTTGCCAAATGTCCAAATTGTCAACAAGTGAAGTATGAACACCAGAGGCCTGGAGGAACACTTCAGATAATGCCCATTCCTGAATGGAAGTGGGAGAGAATTGCAATGGACTTCGTGGTTGGTCTTCCAAAGACATTGAGTAAATTTGATTCCATTTGGGTAATTGTGGATAGATTAACTAAGTCCGCTCACTTCATTCCGGTCAAGGTGACCTACAATGCAGAAAAGTTAGCCAAAATCTACATCTCAGAAATCGTTCGACTGCATGGGGTTCCACTTAACATTATATCTGATAGAGGTACGCAGTTTACTTGTATGTTTTGGAGAACATTGCATGCTGAATTAGGTACTAGATTGGACCTTAGTACTGCATTTCATCCTCAGACCGATGGTCAGTCTGAGCGAACGATTCAAGTGTTGGAGGATATGCTTCGTGCATGTGTGATAGAATTTGGTGGCCATTGGGATAATTTCTTACCCTTGGCGGAGTTTTCATACAATAATAGCTATCACTCCAGCATTGACATGGATCCATTTGAAGCATTGTATGGGAGGAGATGTAGGTCTCCCATTGGTTGGTTTGATGCATTTGAGGTTAGACCTTGGGGTACTGATCTATTGAGAGATTCATTGGAGAAGGTGAAAGCTATTCAAGAAAGCTTTTAGCGGCTCAAAGTAGGCAAAAGGAATATGCGGATCGAAAGGTTAGGGACTTGGAGTTCATGGAAGGTGAACAAGTTTTGCTGAAGGTTTCACCCATGAAAGGGGTGATGCGATTTGGAAAAAGGGGTAATATAAGTCCAGGTATATTGGACCATTTGAGGTACTTAAGAGAGTAGGGGAGGTGGCTTATGAATTGGCCTTGCCTCCAGGGCTGTCCGGAGTACATCCGGTATTTCACGTGTCCATGTTGAAAAGATATCATGGGGATGGAAACTACATCATCCGTTGGGATTCAGTTTTGCTTGATGAGAATTTGACTTATGAGGAGGAACCGGTTGCTATTTTAGATAGAGAGGTTCGCAAGTTGAGGTCGAGAGAGATTGCATCCATCAAAGTTCAACGGAGGAATCGATCGGTTGAAGAGGCTACTTGAGAGAAGGAGGCAGATATGCAAGAAAAATACCCACATCTGTTTACAGATTCAGGTACTTCTTTTCTCCCTTGTTTTTCTTCTTTTGATCGTTCGAGGACGAACGATGGGTAAATTGGTATCTATTGTAACGACCTGTTTAGTCGTTTTGAGCAGCAGATTTTATTTCTGGAAAAAAAAAAACTGGTTGAGACGACGGACACCACGACGAACCGTCATGGGCACGACGGACCGTCGAGGGTGTCTCGTTCCAGAACACTTAGAATTCTGAAATTTGGGTACTAAAATCGACTCTCTGTAATCTGTAACGGACCTGCAGGACGAACCATCACAGTTACGACGAACCGTCATGAGCTTCCGTTTCAAAATACTTCAACTCTTGTGAATTTGGTACGGGGAACGAGTCTCTGAACGTCGTGACGGAAGTGCACGACGGACCGTCACAGGCGTGACGGACCGTTGCAGACTCTTTAGTAAAAATGGGGTCTCTGAGCCTTGCGACGACCTGCATGACGGACCGTCGCAGACACGACGGGCCGTCACAGGTTGCGTAAGTCCCAGTCTTGGTCGGATTTCTTTACACGTTTTAAGGGCCGTTTTGGACTATTCTTTCCTTAATTATAAAGTTAGAGGGTTAATATTAATACGTCTAATTATTTGGGGGTTAAAAGAGGTAACCTTAAGTTAATTAGTGGGTTATTATTGTCATCTTTTTACACTTAATTATATGTTAATTAGGGTTAAAAGAAAGAGGTTTGAATAAAAGAAATAGAAAGAACAAAGAGAAAAAGAGAGAGCAATCGACGAGGCAGAGGGAATATCAAAGCTTGGGAAATTGCTTGTTGATTCCAATTCTTCGGTGGAGGTAGGTTATGTTTTTTACGATATTCGTAGTGAACTCTTAATAGTGAATGATATGTATTGATAGTATTGTAAACCCTGCTATGTGCTTAATTGTATGCTTGCATGATTGTGATTATGAAATTGTGATTATAACAAGCATGATGAAGCTATTGAATCCTAAATCTTGAAAGAAACCCTAATTCACTTGTTAATGATGATGCCTTAGTGTAAAAGAAGGCTGATACATTATATAATGAGATTGATGATGCCTTAGTGTAAAAGAAGGCTTGATATATTATATAATGAGATGATGATGCCTTAGTATAAAAGAAGGCTTGATGAATTAGGGGATCGGGTGCCACGTTCCGGTACCAGGATAGAAATAGAGGCACGGTGCCACGTTCCGGTACCAGGATAGAATAGAGGATCGGGTGCCACGTTCGGTACCAGGATAGAAATAGAGGATCGGGTGCCATGTTCCCTGTACCAGGATAGAATATGGATCGGGTGCCACGTTCCGGTACCAGGATATAATGAATATAGGATCGGAGTGTCACGTTCCGACACCAGGATAGTATATGGAGCGGAGTGTCACGTACCGACACAAGAGGAAGAAAGATAATGAATCTTGAAAGATAATGAATATACTCAATCAAATACTATGACCCAATTCCCAAATGAGTATGGTATTGAGGCTTGAGTCCTCATGTGTGAACTTAACGGTAATTGATAATGATATAGTACTTGTTGTTGCTACATGTTAAGCATTATAGTTGATTTTATGATATTACTTGATATATATTATCTTCTATTTTGAGTTGGCCGATGATATCTACTCAGTACTTGTGGTTGTACTGACCCCCTACTTTTTATGTTTTCTTCTTGTTATTTGTGGAGTGCAGCAAACGTGCCGTCGTCATCAACTCAACAGTAAATCTAGCCAGTCTTCACTACATCGGAAATTCAGGGTGAGCTAATGCGTCTAGCTTGGACTGGATCTTCTTCTTCAAGTCTTGATGCCTTGAACTTCCAGCATGGACTAGCTTTTATTTGTTTTAGCTTCTTAGACATTTTTAGTTTAGTAATTTGAGGATAGATGTTCTTGTGAGGATGACTTCCAGATTTTGGGGATATAAAATAGTATTGATTTGATTTTATTAATGAGTTTAAGTCTTCCGCATTACTTTCTG
The DNA here is from genome assembly GCA_027705065.1 of Solanum peruvianum. NCBI lineage: Eukaryota > Viridiplantae > Streptophyta > Magnoliopsida > Solanales > Solanaceae > Solanum > Solanum peruvianum. The sequence continues at coordinate 6,772 of JAKWJD010001330.1, read as the reverse complement.
TTGATATACATTGAAATGTTAAGGTTTAGATTGGTTGGTTCGCTCACATAGGAGGGTAAATGTGGGTGCCAGTCGCGGCTCGGTTTTGGGTCGTGACACTTACTTAACTTTGAACTTAGATTTCTTCTTATTTGATCTCATGTTCACATTAATAATGCTAGGTTGACTTAGGATGTTCTTTTAATACTTCCATTGGGATATTTCTGTGCAATGACTAAGAATGACTTACATCATTACTTAATGTAACCTCACCCTTCGATCATCCTATCCGAACACCCCTCATCTTGCTAATTCTTTCTTTCTTTCTTTCTTACTTTGTCAGAGAAAGCATTCGCATTTAACCGATATAGATCATGTTAGCTAACATTATATCTAGTGTCTCCCCCCCACTAAAAAGAGGTGGTTCACCAACCAAAGTGAAACCAAATACTTCCTCGCTTTCTTAGGTGGATCCACTACCTAGGAACCTATGCTAGCGATGTAGTTAAAGAACTAGGAGAATTTTAAAAACCCTTTTCCATCTTGGTGGTAGTCTCATGTCATGAGGCTTACATGTTATTGAATAAGCTAATTACTAGTCTATCGGTGCTTAGCTCAATTTATTATGCTTACAACTTTTAGAGTTGACTCATACACTGTGAAGCTTCTTATTGTATAAGGTATGATTATCTCAATAGATGACATGTAATACCTTTCTATACTTTATGAATGTGTAAATCTCTACATTATCATTAAGGTGTGAATGAGACTTGTCTCACAATTTCTAACACCCTCTTATGTGAGTCTCTTTAATATAATTGTTTAGCTGCAAGTAAGACTTGTCTCACATCCTTTAACACCTCATTCTAGGTCAATTTCATAACTCATAAGCTTTTAGTTCTTTCATTGCTCACCTTATCTTGTTTAATGTTATTTGGTAGTCTTGTATTCTTTATGAAAGTTATAAGGACTTATGCAATGTGCTACTATGTTCATGAGTTCATTTAAAAGGGTATGTTGGGAGTTGTCCTAATCATTGGATTAACTTAGGTTATGAGTTCATTGTTTTACATCTGGTCAAGTCAATCTTTAAAATGTATTTTACCTTACAAGACACATCATAATATACATTTTCCATTGTCACAATTGGAGTCTAGATCCCATACGAGACTGGCGTCGTTGAAGTCTCAAAGGCCGCAGACAAGCCTATTTACGTATTCATACTTCATCTAGGTTAATTTTAGCAGAAAATTTGAAACTTTTTGTTTCTTATCATGCATAAAGCTCATTGAACTTACATTCATGATGTTCACAATGAACCATCTAACATTAAGATTATCAACTGAAAGAAATAGTTCAATACTGCATTAAATGTATCCTTGCAAAAATGTCACAATACAATGTCTGAACAAAAATTGAAAGAAACACTAGTGGAACATGCTCCACTAGCTATATCCTACATCTAAGCTAGATAATAACGGTACACATCTTTGAATGCATGAGGGCCTGCATAGTCCGGATGAAAGCTCCACATCCTGATAACTCCAAAGTCAACCTGTAACCTCTAGCATCCACCTGTGCCTGCACCTAAAATTGTAGAATTGTATGAGGTTAGTACACACTTGTAATAAGTATGGGTATATGCAAGCACACACCAAGGACATGCATGAGTAAGAATAGCTCTTTCCTAACAACATGATTATGGAAAGTCAAGTCAGTGGACTTGCCAAATTGGGATCAGGAAAGTTAGTGAGCTTTCTAAATTTGAATTAGGAAAGTAAGTGAGCATTCCAAATTTGGATTAGGCAAATCATTCCTTGAGAGTAACATGCATCATCATAATTTTCATATTGCTTACAACACATAACATATAGCATATAGCATATTGCATATACCACATAACATATTTCATAAAGCACATTACATTTTTCACATCATTCGTTCATATGCCATGTGACCTTGGAATCATGGACTTGACATCAAGACTTCCCAAAAATGAGGGATCAACATATGGGACCTCAATTAGGGAGCCTTTTTTAGCAACCACAGAGTCTGCTTCATTCATTCATACGTACTTCATTTTCATTCATTCATATACTAGTGCAACAACCAAGCATACATAGATGTAGTTTAATACTCTCATTGTGTTCGTTGTGCATTGACCATAAATAACCTAGTGTCATTACATAAAACTATCTCACCTCTTTATTATCCTATCCTAACACATTTGGTATCGTTCATTTCTTTATGTGTATTCTTTAAGGCTGGCCTCATTCTTTCTTTGGGGACTTTAACCTTAGCCGATATAGATCATGTGAGCATCATGAAATCCACTGTCTTCTGCATACTGAAAAGAGGTGGAATCACCGGCTAAAGTTTCCCAAATAGGCTAGCGTATTAAGGGAGTCAGACCCTGCTAGATCCCTATATTTGCAGTATAGGTTCAAAGATTAGGACATATAAGGAGATTAATAACCAGTATATGTTGGAAAGTCTCATCTCATGAGAGTTACGTGAACCTCCGCCCTTCCCAAATGAAGGCATCACCGCTCATAGCTAGCCTATCGGTGCTCAGTATAATTTTCCATTTCATTCAACTCATACATCATGGAAGCCGGATTCTAGCATGAGGACATCATAGCTCATTAGATCATTTCTCATATCATCATTAGTATTAAGTATGCATTAACTTCAATGCTTTCGTTACTGTGTTCATCGAGACTTGTCTCTTCATTGACTTTACACTCTCATAGGTGAGTATGTTTTTGAAACATTTACTTAGGCTCATTTGAGATTTCTCTTATAATTTACATTAGCCTCATATAATGTTGTCACCACACACATTAACGTTAGCACATTTTATCTTCATAATTACTGACCCCATTTTATGTGAATGTTCATTTCATCATATGCCAATGCACATGGCCATTTAATGTTCTTCACAGTCTTACTTAACCCTTCTAGGGTTTTATCATTGCATTATTCATTTCATCATTTCTTGTCCATTTCATCATTTCATTGTTCATTTCATCATTTCATTTTTTATTTAATTATGTGGCAATACACTTTGTCATCTAGTGTGTTTTACCCTCTTACTTAACCCTTCTAGAGTTACATCATTTCATTACACATACATCTTAGGTTCACTATCACATAATACTCTTATCATTTTGTAACCTTATTTATGAACTTCTACACAATTTGTTTTCATAATTACTCACCCCTTCACGTGAATGTTCATTTCATCATATGCCAATGCACTTGGCCAAGATATTTATTTCGATCTTTAGAAGTAGCATTCATTAAATATTAACTTACGTATGACTTATGTGTCAATACGTAATTGGGCAAGGGAACTTGATTTCGAATCCCTTGGACAACACTTTAAACTTATTTTAAACTTGATAATTGCATTTCTTTCTCAGATTTGGGGACCGTAGTTCGATCCCCATCGATCCATAATATTTCCTCTCTATTTCTCCTCTCCTTTTTCGTTTAAGTCAAGGAGGATGTGGGTTCAACCCCCACATGGTTTTAATTTATCATTTAACCTTCTCACCTATCCATGAGGTTGTGGGTTCAATCCCCACTCACCACATTTATTTTTCTCCTTTATTTCCTCCTAACTTTCTTATCTATTAAAGATGTTTATGGTTCAATCCCCACTATAACATTTATTTTTCCTTTAGTTTTTTGCAAGAAATTTTTATATAATTTTCATTTGTGAGGTCATGGGTTCAATCCCGAATGACCTCACATTTAAAAAAAAATAGATAATTTTCCTCATCCTTGCCGAGACTATAAATTTCCAGCAAGCTGGAAATTTGGTCGCTTCAAATCCATTTTCCTCTCAATCTTTAGTTGATTTTTTTTGTAGCTTTCATGTAATGATGTCTTGGGTTCAATCCTAATTTTTCTTATTTTTTCATTGCATTTTGTACCACTTTGCTCGGCCGAACCCAACTTACCTAATGTTTGAAGTTTGTTCACTATTTTCAGTTTATTTTTATCATCATTCATACGTTAATTCTTAAGGCATTTCGTGGATCATTTGGTGAATCTTTAAGTGTAATATTTTTATGATTATATTCAGATAATAATTACCATTAAATCAATCATCATTACACAACTTTCACACCTCGCGACTTACACAAACATCCGCACATAAAATATGACCATAAAAACATATCATTTTTAAGGCTTAAAACCGAAAATCATGTGACGACATACACGTACATTTTTCATGAATTTTCGGCAGACATAATTCATAGTTCATACAAATTCCGAACACATTATCTCAAAAATCACACTTCATACTAATCTACCGGCAAACATACAATCCTAAGATCAGTGGTAGGAGCTAATGACAGGAAACATGTAATAGGGAACAATCAAAGTTTCGGAATAGAATTATCTGAGTCTTAAGGGTCTCTTGGGAAAGGTACCAGAGTAAGATAACCCATACCTGATTGTAACGTTGTTTAACACTTAAACTTGCTGCCCAAAACATCTCCAAATTAACTTCCAATCCAGAAACTCACACTTTACCCGACTAGTGTATTACATTTTTCTTAACGTTTTCAGATTGCTTTCTCATTTGTGTTTTGCATGAAAGTTCTTCAAGTGTGAAGAACTATTGTTTTCTTATTTTTTTCTCATGTTTAAAATAAAGAAAGAAAGTGTGAAATGAGAGAGAGATAGATGTGAAGGAGAGAGAGATAAACGTGAAACAGGTAAGTGGCTTAGGATTAGGTGAAGTAGTTTAAAATTCGTCAACTAGGACTCCTTCAAACTTTCAAAATTTGATTTAATTACTAAAGTGAAATGACCATAATTTCCTTAAAATATTAGATTATAAACTCAATTTAATCCACTTAAGTGTTGCTTCCGTCAAGGTTCCATCTTGTGATATCCCCATCGCAAAAAAACGTGTCCCTACTGGTCGACCCAACCCAAACCCAACCGCCGCCCCATTAATTAATAATAATAATATATAATAATAAATAAGATATGATTTTTAATTTTTCTTAAATAATCATTTAAATATTATTATTAATTAAATTAACTCACCAATTATATAATAAAAAGTAAAATCATTGCTCCAACCTAAGTTTGAACCAGGGTGGAGCAAGATTTTGCCCAATGGTCAATTTCGACCATTTCTACCCAAAATGCCCCTCAACCATATTAATTAAAGAAATAATTAAATATTTAGTATAATTAAGACACTACCCTTATCCTGGAAAAAGACCATTTTACCCCTAGACCTTTCAAACATAAGATTTCCCCTTTTTATGTCCGGTAAAAACTCATCCGAGTAAATCTTCATATTCGGAAGCCCTACATGGCTGGAGCCAACATTTCTTAGCTCAACTATTTTGCCTAATTCCAAAAAGACCATAACATCGTTACAATACACAATCAAGCAATAGAAACAATGAATGGTGAGATACAAAAACTTAGACTTAAGAGTAGGGAGTCTAACCTCAAGAGCTGAAAAGATGAGGGTAGCGGGACCTAATATCTGCCTCGACCTCCCACATCGCCTCCCCAACAATATGATTCCTCCACAATGCCTTCACTATGGAAATTTCCTTTTTCCTCAGCCGCTTGACATGTCTGTCTAAGATCTCAACAAGTATCGCTTCGTAAGACAAGTATCCATCGACCCCCAAACCTTCCACATGTAGAATCGATGCTGGATCACCAGGGCACTTCTTTAACATAGAGACATGAAAGAATGAATGAATAGAAGCTATCTCCACATGATATTCCTACTCATAGGCCACCTCTCCCACACGTTGTAGGATCTCATATGTCCCAACATACCTAGCACTCAACTTTCCTTTCATGCCAAACTCATCACCCCCTTCATAGGTGATATCTCCAAATAGACATGGTCCTCAACATCAAACTCTAAGGGCCATTTTAGGTTGTCTGCATAAGACTTTCACCGAAAGTAAGCAGTAGCCAACCTTTCCCTAATCACTTTGACCTTTTCTAAGTCCTCATTACTGATCTCTTGACCCAAAATGGATGACTCCCCAACCTAGAACAACCCAAAATGGATGACTCCCCAAGTTGTCTCCTAGTCTTAGGAAGACCTACCACAAAGTCCATATTAATGGGATCTCATTTACAAGTCAAAACCTTAAAAATCTAAGTAAGATCGTCAGAATATAAATGTTCTATCTTAACCTATTGAAAATTAGGAAACATGGCCACATATTATGCGATGTCGTTCTTCATGTCATCCCACAAATAGATTTGCTTAAGATCATGATACATCTTGGTGAAACCATGATGTATGGAATATATGGAATCGTGGGCCTCTGTAATGAGCGTGATCCGCAAACCATCCATATCTTTTACACATAGCATGTCCTGGTAAAAGACTCATTAATATTAAACAACACTCAGTCCTTCAACTCTATCGATACAGGATAAAGATGCTGACCCTCCTTGACTTCAACTAGCAAGGATGATTAAGAACTAAGATGAACTGAAACACCCCCAATAGTAGATTCAACCACCGCACACCCAGTCATGCCAGTCTATGTATATCTTTCACCAATCCTTCTTCTTATCCTAAACATGGGTTGTACTTCCCATGCTTATCCAAATCAAAGAATTAGCTATAACAGTAGATTTACCTGGATGGTATTAGACATTCATATCATAGTCCTTCAATAGCTCCAACCATCTCCGTTGACGTATATTCAACTCTCTCTGTGTGGAACACGTACTAGAGACTCTTGTGGTCTGTGAACATATCCACATGCTTCCCATACAA